>JASCZI010060615.1:854-10864 GCA_036250425.1 Stylosanthes scabra | reverse complement strand
AACCTGGTACAGCCTCTTCTTGTTGTTTCCATCCCAAACATTAACATACCCGTCACAACCTCCTGTGGCAAACGTACCATATCTACAGCAAGATTTTTTTATAGAGCATTTTGTTAATCATTATAACTCAGACTACAACTCTACAAGTAGGTAATCCTATCATGCACAATTATGTAAGCAATTAAACATCCTCAGAGTAAATAAAGGCAGTAAGAAAATCCCGGAGACTGAGAATTCTTAAATACATACACAGGGTGGAATGCAATGGCATTTACAGGATAGACAATGTCCCTTCCAGCTTCTGATTTTCGGTGACACTTAAAAGCATATCTGTAAAAAGGTCATAAGTCATTAGCCAGTAACAATTTAGGGGCACATGCTATTTCTCATATGGATCAAGAGATAATGAATATGGATAGTCCTATCAGATTGGCATTTGAAAGGGAAACCAAAGAGATAGACAAAGAAATACTTACTTTTTTGCTTGGCTAGCCTCGGAGAGGTCAAAGAATTCCATTGCAACACGTCCTTCCACAGAACTCAGGGCATATCCTACAAAAAGTAGCAATAAAATTGATTTCTAACGAAGTAAAGAGTATATGTTTCATTCCAGAAATTGTTTTATACAATCATGCACAGTAAAATAATCTGATTGATCATGCTTACTACATGTTCATCCTTCAAGTGTTCAAAAACAACTCAAAGCGCAAAGCATAAGTAAACATAAAGCTACCATCAAGCATCAACCAAGTAATGCTCCCAAAAGTTTTCATGAGTGCACATCTATGAATGCCCAAGTTTACCTGTTCCATTGGGGTAACAACGCACACATCTTGTTTGATATTTCAATGAAGATTCTCTCCGTTGCTCAGGTTGAGACATGTTCCTTAAATCATAAATATTGACATGCCTTCCAGCTGTTGCTACAACTAGCCGATGTCCAACAAGAGAGATGGAGTAAACACGCTCAGGTTGTGGATATGTCCCAACCAGAGTGCGCTCCTGTCCACTTGCACCCCTGGGATCCCAGCACTTCAAGGTTTTATCCCAACTACCAGTGATCAATTGCCCTATAATGATCAAAAAGGGGAAAAAATTGATTAAAAATGAAGGAAAAATGTTAAAAATTTCAGATACAAGTATGACAGATCCACCAAAGGGTGGGCATCTATATCTACATTATGATTATAAATTTATCAGTCATATTGAGGAGTATTAAAACGAAGTAAAACATGTTGAAAGTTTCGGATACAAGTATTGACAGATCCACCAAAGGGCGGGCATCTATATTATGATTATAAATTTATCAGTCATCTTGAGGCTCATTAAACAGCAATCAATGGTAACACAAAGGATCTTGTTTTTTATTTAAATTCCATCAATGTTGTTCCTCCCTTGAGAGTCAGAACCATTTCTGTATAAGCAACACACCATTGTTATTTATTCGAATGTATATCACCCAGCAATGCCCAGATAAAATATCAGAGCCCCTTAGCATATTCCGTTTTGTAGACCATACAAGTAAATATGGTCTTCAGCTTTGAAGCATAAACTAAACATACATTCAACTGAAGAGTGAATTTGACTAATGAAAGAACATGGATAACAGCATAAATTAAGCTAGCAATAGCGCATGATTCATAATCGATTTGTCATCACTAAGCATTAGATCTGAAAGATAAAGCATACACGTACTACAACCAGCTTAGTGAATATAATGTGATTAAAAACTTAATTGTCCATAAGTTACTGGAGAGTAACTGGGATTTAGTTTCTAATTTAATTAACTGCTGAGCAGCTAGGTGAAGAGTAGAGAGTGAGAGAAACCTGCGGCGTAGGAGTACTCAACACAACGAACAGGAGCGTCGTGCTTTCCGAGGATGTCGTCCTTGTTAGAGGCGAAGAGGAGGCGCCTGACGGTGTTGTCGGCAGCAGCGCTGAAACCGGAAGAGTCGTCGTGGAAGCAGCAATCGAGGACGGGGCCGCCGTGCATGAACTCAGCCCTGAGCACATTGGCGCTGGCATCGTACAAGCGCACGCTCTGAAGATTCAATTAATTGAAGAAATCAGAGACGGAAATGAGACTCGAAGTGAAGTAGAGAGGGCAGAGGAGCGTACCTTATCCCAAGAAGAGACGAGGAGGAGATCGCTGTGGTTGGAGAAGCGGAGGTTGGAGATTCCGTCGGACGGAGGATCCGACAGCTCTCGGCCGAGCGACGCCGGGGCAGCTGCTGATGCCATGGTTGTTAGGGTTCTGGCAGAATACCGAGAGAGGGAAGCTCGTTTGAATTGAAATTCAGAAAGAAATTATTTTAGTTTTTTATTTTTGAATGAACTACTATACGACAAACAATTAAGAGTTAAAAACACGAAAGAAGGATGATGCGTTTTTTTGAAAATTCAAATTAGAACCATCACCCTTCACCCATGAGAGTTAGCAAAGAGTCAAAGACAGATCCTTCAGTCAGATACCCTTGCAAATTATGACATTATCCTAGGCCCAAAATCTGGTTTTATGGGCCGGATGCAAGTATAATGGCCCATCAGTATATCGAGGCCCATTAAGTATTTTTATTTTGGAAAACATAAATACATTTATCATTTATGAAATTAATCAATTATTAAAAAATAATAAAAACAAAAATGAAAACGGATCTGAGAGACAACGTAGAAGGGGTGGGTTTTGTTCGCAGTGAGCTGAGAGAGGCTATTTTCTTTACGAGCACAAACAACAATCTCTGTGAATAAGAATGATTTTGAGCAACTCACTCTCTCAACTGTGAATTATTGATAGTATATGCTCTTCGTCTTTGTTCCCGCAATCGGATTATTGTGAAGCAAGATTTCCATTACCGTGTTATCAGATTCAATTGGATTGTACCAGTCAATGCAATGGTGGTCTGCAAATGTCGCAAGGTTTCCCCTCTTTTCTCTTTATAGTTCATCTCTTCTTCTAATTATTTTCCAAACTCTGAATATGGTTTGCCCATTCCTGCTTGATTTGTTGGCTGGGTATGTTAGATCGGATTGATATTTTAAATTCACATAAACTGTGTGCGATCTGCGAATTTCAATTCTTGTATGATTTCGGTGTTTTTATGCAAATGATTGATGGAAACGGGCGATTGAGCTGTGTTTCCGTGTGTGTTAGAGCATAGAACATGGAAGTGGTGGGAAGTGACGAGTGTTGTGGCATGTGAATTTTGTTCTTGATTAGCTTTGGGATGAACAGTGATATTGATTTTCAATTTGTCGCTTGGAATTAGAACTGATTTTTTTTTTTTTTTTTTATGGTGTTTTAGGCTACTAAGTTATATTGCTTCGTTCACAAAGTTCCTGTCTGCGGAGAATGTATCTGCTTCCCAGAGCACCAAATCTGCGTCGTAAGTTTTCGATTCTATCTCTTTTTCGTTAACGTCTTCGAAGTAGCATCTTCCACAATTTCAATATGATTTTTTATTTGATCATTTAATTTAATTGATATCGCCCTGGCTTCATAGTTGATGACAAAAATGTTGATTCTGGTTTTCACTGGAGTTTTTTGGGGACTTTGTAGCATTAACTCTTAGCAATTATTTATGCAAAATAAATATAAAAAATGAAAAAGTCTTGGGAGCTAATATATTATGACGAGTCAACACATAGTTATGGATGATAACTCATATAAATTTTGGATGATAACTCAAGCTTGGATATATGAGTTAAGGATGAAACATCATCAGCCTAAATATGGAAAGAAAATTATGCCACATCTCATTTTGATATTATGTTCAAACATCATCTAATTTTCATTTCTTTTGTTTTCATTATTTCTGTTGTGATATAATAGGGTTTGTAAGTTCTCCAAATATGGCTGTACCAAGCCATGAAATTTCTGGGGTTAAGTTTTGTCCATTTTTTTTATTTTTTATTTATTTTTGTCTCTCACAGGTTCAAACTTATTCAGAATGGGTTATAGATGGGGAGTATGATTGGCCCCCTAAATGTTGTCAGTGTCAAGCTATTTTAGAAGAGGGCACTGGATCTGAAACTACTCGACTGGGTTGCTTGCGTATGTAGTTTGCCTATGTATGTCTTTGAAGTTTGAAATAATTCCTGTTCACAGGCACTGACTTACATGTGATGAATTAAAATTTGTACATAGATGTTGTTCACACAAATTGCTTGGTCTCTCATTTGAAGAGTTTTCCTCCACATACTGCTCCAGCGGGATATGTATGTCCTTCATGTTCCACTTCGGTAAGATTTACTTTCAAATGAGCAAGTTTTTTGTTAGAATAATTACATAGTTGATTAGTTGTGTGGTTTGCTTAATGAGTAGTGGATTCATGGTGTTCTGGGTTACTAAAGCATTCTGTACAAACAAGCAATAGAAAGCACAAGCAACTTGTGTGCTCTATTCCTTTGTTTTCCTCTCTCTATCTTTTGTTGTTTTGTTCCTTTTCATAATTATTGAGGGTAGCTAGAAACTCCAAATGGGAGATTATGTTTGTTAAAACCTTAACCTAATTGTTATTCATGTCCATAGCATTCTTTGCAAGTCCTTTTCTCTTTCCTCCATTGGAGCCCTTCCTTGATTTTCATGTTTCCTGGCCCCTCCTGCCACATATGCATGAGTTTATGACATGGGGTCACTCTTCCCACACAACATAACTGGGACTTGGCCATTTGGGTGTTAAATTCCCTGTTTCAAAGATTACTGTGAGTAGACACCAAAAAAAAAAAAAGATTATTGTGAGTGTAGTTGCTTAATCAAAGAGAAGGGCAATATGTTTTGCCTTCTCCTTCCAGAACATCAGGCACTTGTATTACAAAATTTACCCTTTTGTTATGATGGCTCACTTTGGTGAAACAACTCAAGCAGATATGGCCTCCCAAAAGTGTGAGAGATTCCGGATCACATCTTCATTCCAAGTTGAAGGAAGCCATCCTGCAGGTAATTTATCACATGTTTAATTTTTGGTGGCATTACTTGTTTGCTATAATATGCTATAATCTAATTATCTTGCTTGACATGTCATTGACTAACATTTAGTAACAATTAGAAACAATTGTCTTACAGTGTGGGTTTGGGCTGTGATTTGTGATGTATCTTGTGGACACTTAAAAAAAACACCATGTTCATGTCTATACTTGTTATGGGTCTGTGTCAGGTTTCATGCTTAGCTGAGGATTATGAAATATATGGACTTCCAACATTGTTTAGTGTCTGGACTTATTGAACCAATTGCATTTTTTTTCATTTGTCTTCACCTGCTTTTGTGCAGACTGGTTTGGAAAAGAATATCTTTGGAAATCATCCAGTTTCGTTGACAGCGACTCCTCCACCTGCTTTTGCTTCAGATCCATTGATTAATAGGGAAAGTCATGGAAACTCGGACTCAGTAGAAGGATCTCAACCTTCTAAGCTTTCGGTGTCAGATATAGTGGAGATAGATGGTCCTAATTCAGCAGGAAACTTCATGAATGTCTCAAGTCCTGTTGTAAGAAGATTTACTCTCATTCACTGCTAAAAGTAAAATGTTTTAGCAAACATATTTGTGTTTGCATTCAGTATTATGCATAATTTTGTTCTTATTGCAAATAATTCAGCCTGGAGCTACAACAAGGAAGGGCTCAATCCATGTTGAAAGACAGAATTCTGAAATCTCATATTATGCTGATGATGAAGATGGGAATCGTAAAAAGTATACAAAAAGAGGTTATATAATCTTCTATATAAAATTTAAATATTTTAAACTCTGTTTTGTTATTGGAAAATATTTCCTTCTGATTCAACATGTCTTCCTTTGTTCATGTATTTGGCAAGTTCAATTTATTTATTCAAATGTTCATATTTGAAAATGTAGGCCCATTCCGTCATAAATTCCTTAGAGCGTTGCTACCATTCTGGTCTAGCGCTTTACCTACGCTACCAGTGACTGCACCACCAAGAAAAGATGCATCAAATGGAACTGAAACCTCAGAAGGCCGTACACGGCATCGGAGATCATCAATGATGGACCCAAGAAAAATTCTTCTCCTGATTGCAATTATGTATAGCTCTTTCTACTCTTCCTGTTTTATTATTTGTTGTTGTTGTTGTTGCTATTGTTATCCAAAGTAAGAAGCACATCTAGGATCCAAAATGTTTAAATTGTCTGAGTAATATCCTACTCAAATAATATTTGGGTCATCGGGGAAATTGCAGCAAGAAGCAGTATGCATCTGGGTGTCAACAATATTTAGGCTGTTTTAATTTGAGTTAATGCTTTCACCGAATAATTCTTCCGAGAGAAAAGGAAAGCTAGGATGCTGTAGTTAGACCACCATCATTCATATGTATGGACTCCAGTTATATGTTGTTTCAGTCTTTGACTCATGAAACTATTGTGATTCAAATGCAGGGCATGCATGGCAACCATGGGCATATTGTATTACAGACTAGTGCAAAGGGGTCCAGGGGAAGAGCCACTTCTTACTGATGAACAAATTTGAGATGGGAATGCTCTGAAACTTGCTAGATGTTCAGTGGCTTCCATTTTCTGTGTTGATGATTTTTCTGGTGCTTCTGCTGCTTGCTATTTGGTTTCTTTATTTGGACCAGTGGCTGTTTTTTGGTGAACATACAAGTAGCTAGCTCATTGATAATTTTTCATTTGAATGCCGATTACAGTGATGTATCAAAATATCCTTGTCAGTCATCTTTGCCCTTTGCCCTCAGTTTTGGTGTCCATTTGGAATGTAATTGCACATTCAGGATTAAATGTTGTTATCTGAATTGGTTTAAGTTGTAATTAAGTCATGTGGGATCCTTAAATTTCGAAGACCAACTTGTTGACCATTTGATATATAAGTCACACATTATTAGTCAGTCCAGTATCTGTTTGTCACATACAAAACAAGCTCATAGAAGATGTTATGCAGTAAATAGTAATACCATCTTTATTATAAATGAAACTTATCTTGATCCTGCAGAGTGGAGACGCATTTCAGTTTCATGTTTGGGTTGATATTTTATCTGCAAATTTATTTATTTATTTATTTGAGAAAAAAATGTTTGAATGAGACATTTTGATGTAAACCGGGTTTACTTAGATCATCGCCAAATGCAGGAATTACTTTATAAAATAATACGAAAGTCAGAACTGTGAAGTGTTGCGTCAAGCATGAGGGATGCCTTTCAATATACATGTACAATTTTTTTTTTTTTTTTTGAGAATCAAATTTAACTAAGTTATCCAATTTCAACGAAAATTATTCTCGTCATTAAGGGCATGTAACACATACTTTTATTCACCTACACACCCAAACCTTTCACTATCTGCTAAATCAAGGCTTCATTGTATTTCACTATCTGCCAAATCAAGTCTTCATTTTTTTCTCTCAATAGACAAAGCTGGCTGAATGGCTGGTCAAATTATTATAATTTTCTTAGTTTACATTCTAGAACTCAAACTTTAAAGAAAAGAACAAAGAGATCTCATCAAATATTAAATAGATGAAGATTGAAATCATCCAATACTTTATAGTTAAATGGTTGACAAATCAAAAGTCAATCCTCTAAACAGACAACGTTATTATTATATAATATAATAAAAAAACAATGCATTGACATCCATGGCCATTAGTTAGTTAGAAGAGGGTTTTCGTTGCTTCGTATCTTGCTTCAACCAACCACCCCAAGCCCAGCAAAAGAAGACAATAATAGAGCAAGATATCTGATAAGATTATTCCTTCTACTTGTACATATAACAATAGTTTCTGATCAACTTAACTGGACTAAGATTATGTCCACTAAAAATTGTTAATAAAATATATGCGGAACCAATATTTATAACTGCATGCGATTTTCAATAGAGAAATATTTAGAAAATAATAAAAATCAACTCGAAGTAATCAATTTTTTTTTATTTTGTATTCAGTAATTATTGTTAAAATAAATGAATAATTTTAAATGTTTTATGTATAAAATTATGGATATTAAGTTAAATAAATTGTTACATATTCCATAAATAATTAAGTAGAATGCTTCATTATTTAAGAAAATTTGTTGTGTCTAGTTTGTTGGAGATTATTGATTATTGATCGGAATTAGAAGGGCTTATTAACAGTGGACAGCACGTTCCTGTATTAAGAAGACAAGAGTTTCCACACGCTTTGCCAAACTGGGTTTATCATTCATGCAAAATATTTTCTTCTACAATAACACGCGTAGTTGACCTTAAAATCAAATTTCATTAACGTTTTTAAAGCCGCTTAATATATTAATCCGACTCCTCATTGGTAATAAGAATTAGGATTTTGCTAAGTGTATACCAAAATCAGCTATTAAAATTAGCTAGATAAAGTATTAAAAATGAGTTAAACTACATATGTATTTTGTATTTCAATATAGCTGATTTTAGTGACTGATCTTAGTGTGCAAATAGAATTATTTTAAGAATAAACAACAATTTTATTTATGCACTAAAATCAGTCACAAAAATTAGTCATTGGCGTATAATACACATATATAGTTTAACTCATTTTTAAATATATATTTTATATTCAATATGTATTAAACGTCGGTGGCTGATTTTAGTATACACATAACATAATTAATACCGTGTCAAATACCTTTATAAGCTTAATAGTATAAGAAAAAGATAGCTAACTAATAATTTTCAAACTAATAAATCAAATAACAAAAAATAAAACATTCATAACCACTAACGTCCACAATGAAAGTTGTAGTCTGCAGCCAACTTTATATTTTTTTAGAAATAAAATATTCAAAACTTAAAAAATAAAACATCTAATTTAAATTATTATTTGATTCGGTCGGTTTTTTATTTTTTAACAAAAATATAAAAAAAAGAGTAAATAAAAATATAATTAGAACAATAAAAAAATTAGAAGCAAAATCAACAATTAATAGCCCAACAAAAATATACATTTTGAAATATGGTCTTTTTAGTATTAGAATTTGGTATAATTTGGTAAAATTATGATACATGTTTGTTATTTCTTACTCGGTTAGATTTTGTTAGAACCAACCGAACCGAACTGATTGATTTTTTTTTATAGTAATATTATATGTATTATTATATACTTCTATACACATCATTTTCAACACGAAAAAAAAGGTATACATTAGTACAGAAATTTTATTTTTCTGTGCTAATATTTACTTTTTTCTGTGTTATAAATAATATGTACAGAGATGTACAGTAATATATATAAATTAATTTTTTTAAAAAAAAAACACAAAAAGAAAAAACAATTTTTTTTTCAGTTTTAACTTCGGTTGTTATAGATTTCAATTTGGTTTAGCCATTTTTTGCCTTATTCGACAACTTACCCCATGTTCCTGTCTTATGGAACATGTTGCATCCATTCTTCCTTATAATTATTAGCTCCCTAGTTGGGTTGTTGTTAAATAAAAATGACAAAAGTATATACGAGTTTTAAATGCATATTATTTAAGTGTGTATATAAATGATGTTTTTCTTTAGATATATATCTATTGGTCAGCTTCATTTATATTCACTATAAATAGCGTGTACTTTTTAAACAAAATTATGTATACTTTTGTATTTCATAAAAAATTATGCATGCATTTGTCCATTTTTCTCTCTAAAACAATTCTCTATTAAAAAAAGCTCTTTTAAGAAGCTCACATCACTACAAGAAATTAGGCCTTTAGCTACACTTTTTTAATGCTACGCTTAAAAAGCGTGGCCATTGAGCCTTATAGCTACACTTATATGGGCACTACAAGAAATTAGGCATGTCGCCACCCTTTTTTTTAGCTACGCTTCAAAAACGTGGCAATAAGTGGTCTATTGCTACGCTTTTTCGAGAGTGGCAATTGGTTAGAGATATCGGCACATTTTTACTGTTACGCTCTGAGAAGCGTGGCCACAGATGGTTTTGGTACGCTTTTGAAGCGTAACTCTTGTGTGAAGATATTGCCACGCTTTTGAGAGAGAAAGGCACATTTATGAAGCGTGGCTATTGCTTATTATTTGGTTACCATTTTAAGCGTA
>JASCZI010060614.1:54919-66888 GCA_036250425.1 Stylosanthes scabra | reverse complement strand
AATTTCACGGTTTGGTCCGTTCCGGGCCAAACTTTTAACGAAGGTGTTCGTACTCGCGTTCTAAATATTTTTGTGAGCACTTCCATGTACTCAATTCCATTTTATTATATACCCGACGGCGCTAAGCCGGTACTGTCATCTTAGCTGACGGTATGGGGTTTACAGTTTCAGTCTCCACACAATTCAATCTTATACATTTTAATTCAAATATAATACACAAACTTAATTTAGTCTCAATTTCCCAGTGTCAGTCACTCAGTCTCAATCTCTCAATTTCAATCCTGCTCTCTCAATTTCAATCTTGCTGCCAAACACACCCTAAAGAAAAATACTATTTGAAATTAGAATTAGCTACAAAAATTAGTTGTTATTAGTATAAAAGTAAGTATTTTATTTTAGGTGGTTCTAACTAACCCTCTCCAAATTAGAGATTAAGTTATTTATGACATATCTTATTATTATTGAATAGAATAGGTTGGTTACATTGTTAACATTAACTACCCTTAATTTAACCATAATTATGTTAACATAATCAATTATTCATGCTATAAGTTTTGTTTCTAAATTAAAAATTAAAAAATTTGAAATCCCATTTTTCTAATTAAAAATTAGAAATTAGAAAAGGTAACAAAAAATGAAATTCATGTAACATAATCAATTAAAAACTAGAAAAGATAACAAGAAATTAGAAATTAAAAATTAATATAATCGGTTATTGGTGTAGTACAGTAAATCATGAGAAAAGATAACAAAAATTGAAAAAAAAACTCTCAGAGCAACTTTTGAGTTTCTAACTTTTAATTAGAAATGGGATTTCAAATTTTTTAATTTTTAATTTGAAAAAAAAATTATACCATGATTAATTGATTAAATTAAATTAAGGCTTAATATTAATCACTGTTCTGAAAACCGGACCGAATCGGCCGGTTCGACCGGAAAAATCGGAAATCGGTCTTATGTTCGGTCCGGTTCACATGTAAAAATCGGTTGGCAACAGGCCGGTCAAAACCGGTCAAAAATCGTGAATCGGTCAAATCGGACCGATTTTTTAGCGTTTTTTAAATTAAAAATTAATAATATTATATTTTAAATAATTTTATAATGATTTTAATTTATTTTATTATATATTTAAGTAAACGGTCCGACCACGGTTCGACCCCGGTCGAACTTCTAAACCTTTGAACCAGTCACTCCACCAATTCAGTAATCGGTCCGATTCTCTGAACCTTGATATTAACTACATAATCAACATATTTTATTCAATAATAATGACATATTATAGGAAAACTTATCCTCTAATTTAAAGATAATTAATTAGAACTCACCTTTATTTTAATAATTTTTTTTGGTTACCACCTTTATTTTAATGATTGATTTGGTGTATATGGTGAAACTTAAAATTAATGGATGGTGCCTTATACCGTACAGAGCATCTATATATAGATGTTTTGTATCGATTTGACATTTTTACCTCTTTATTGAAAGTGAGGTGTATGATGATGTCATTTGGTATTTGGCTGGACTGTTGCAAGCAGATGTGCAGCTGCCCCCACAATCTGGCTTGAAGCTCTTTTTTTTCTTTCTGGGTTTGTTTCGTTATATTTTGCTCCTTTCCATTTGTGTAACGGGCTGGAGCCCTTTGTGGGCAGACGGAGACACTCATGTGTTTCTTTTTTTTTTTTTAACCTATTACTAACTAAGTCAACCTTCAATTTTCTAGGAACATAAGTAATGAAGAAGCTTAAATTATCCTTTTTTTTTTGGTGTACTAATTTAAAATTATCTTCTTTATTTTTAAAAGTATTTTTATGTTTCTTAAAATAAAAACTATATTTAAATTTTAATTTTAATTGATTATTATTTTTATAAGAATATTTCTTTTTAATTTATTAGAATGATATTTGAATTTAAAAACATAAAAGTGTTGCTTTTATAGATTAATAGAAACAAAGTTGCCATTTTAGTATTAGTGTTGTTTAAATGCATAAAAAATTAGAAATTTAAATTAATATTATAAAAATTAAAATTTTTTGTTTGAAATGTCTTTTTAGGATTAACTTTATTTAATAAAGTTAAAACGTTAAAATTTAAATTTAATTTTAAAAGACAAAAATATATGTTAAATCATTTTAAAATGAAAAAAATACTTGCAATAAAATTAAGTTTATTTTAAAAAACCAATTTAAAAATAAAAACTTCTAAAGCCTTGTACGGACTTGTTTTAAAAAATACACATGGTTGGGTTATTAAATAGATATTAATTTCTTGTAGGAACTTGCTTTAAAAAATACACATGGTTGGGTTATTAAAATAAATCTAAGTAATAGAAAAGAGAACCTTGTTTTAGGATTAATGTTATTTAATGCAATTAGAAAGCTAAAATTTTGATTTGATTTTGAAAGATAAAAGATCGGTTTAGGTAATTTTAAAACAAAAATACTCTATACAATTATGGTTGTTTTATTGAATTAAAAAAGTGGTATTTGGTTTTAATTGACCCAATCACACTCACTTTTATTATTACATATACATTTTACATAAATTGACACATCACCATATCTTTGATAACCTGCTACATTGATTTGTTAAAATTTTTATTAGGTCAAAGACTCAAAGTCCACTTTAGGGTTTTACAATCATTAAGAAATGCTATGTCAAACATTAAATGGTTAGAAATCGTATTGAGTGTTTACTCTATTTTAAAAAATAACATACATTTTTAGAATTAGAATTGTTTAAATAAATGAGAAAAAATTGAATTTCAATTTCAAATATTAAAATGCTCTTGTAGATAATTTTAAAAGAGAAAGTCTTGGTAGCCAATATTAGAGAGACAATAGAAAATCAATATCATTTTTTCTTCTTTTCTCTTTCTCTTTTTACCACCACTATTTTTCTAATTACACTCATTGGCTTCCTATTAGTCCTCTAACGTTAGTTTCGTAACATTATTCATTTTAAAAAAACAAAAACTTTCCTCCGACAGTAAATATAGTTAATTATAAGTAATAATAAAGAGTCTTAATTCTTTTTTCGTAATATTTAAAAGTAAAAAAATCCAAAATTTCTTTATTTAGAAGTGTAAAGCGTAATTAAAAAGATGAGTTAGGTATCCAAATTATTTTTTAATTTATTATCTATTATGGATAGAGATTACAATAAATATGTTAATAGTTTTATAAAAATAATTTAATACTAATTTATATGTTAAAAATAAAAATTTTACAGACTATTGATACATAAGTGCATCCAACAAATTAATCAAAAAAATAATTTTTATAAATTCATTTTTAATTTATTTATTTATTTGATTATCATCATTATTATTATTAGTTGGTGTAGTAGTACATTAATAGTGTATATTATTATAGCAAAATTTTGTTATTTATTTATTTATTGAAAATATAATTTAAAGATGAAAATTAATGTGGTTACATATTGACGAAAAATATTATTGCTTTATTTACTTTATGACTTTATCAAGATAATTAAATTATATAAATATCTTTTAAAATAAAATTTTAGGATTGTGATTTTCTATTTACAATTATAACCCAATTATTGATGGGCTCCATTTATAAGATCCAGAAATATGAAATTTCTAAAGCCACTTCACATTGGCCCATCAAAAACCATGTTACTATGGGTATGCACATATCTGGGTCCAACATAAGGAGCTAGCCTTGCCCAATCAGGAAGACAGACCGCACAACACAGGCTGCAGACACAGCTCACTGACCAGCTCAGCTGAATAATGGGAGCAACAAAAGTGGGCCCCACAATCTAATAATCCGACCCAAATTTTGGGCCCCACCTATGGTGACTGTTAGATGAACACTAAAAACGTCCCATCCAGAGCTCTGTATACAGATTACCTCTGTATACTATAATTCACCTTAATTGATTAGATAGTTTTTTCTTTGGGGATAAATTGATAAGACAGATTTGAGAGAACTATATGTTAACTACTTTTCAATTTATTATTTATTATTTTGCTTGACATGATGCTTATGAAAGCGAAAACTTTGTTTTTTTTCCTTTTTTATTTTCTAACTATTAATAATTGTGAAAGTGATTTTTCTTGACTTCTTAGTTCATATATACTATTACACCAAATTCTATATGAGATTATATTTAATAATGGATCGGAGCATACATTTATCAATTCCCTAAAGTTTATTTTAATAGATAAAGAAAACATGCATGCGCGGACGGATATTTACAAAAAGAGTAATGTTACGGAATTAATATTAGGGCACTAATAGGGAGCCCATAAATGTAATTAGGGAAATAATAAGTGGTAAAAGAGGAGAGAGAAAAGAAGGAAAAAACCTATTGGCCACTTATTTGCTAAAAAATTATGGGTTCCCTAAACTTTCTCTTACAAAAATATGCATATGTTACATATCTCATCGTCGAAAAACTCGACGACACACATTTAAAATTATCTCGTCCTCTGAAATAGATATATATTTTTGTAAATATCCATCCGCACGTGCATATTCATAATTTTAGCATTTTTTATTTATTAAAATAAAAAATCCCACGAGTATACTCTTGAATAGTATATTATTGTAGTATTAAATATTTAATTTTTATGTTAACTATTTAAGATCTATATATATATATATTTGACAATTAAGTCCTAACCAAGCATTTTTACGCACATGTTTTTTTCTTCTTTTTTTTTTTGCGTCTCTCTCTCACTTCAGTGATACCCATGCCATATTTTCTGCACATCCTCCTTCCTTTCCTCTTTTTTTTCTTTCTCTCCTCCTCCTCTATCGTCGTTATTCTTCTTCTTCGCTTCTCTCTTTCACGCTAGAGACGCCCCTGTTTTCTGCACCCCCTTGTCCTTCTCCTCCTCTTCCTTATATTCTTCCTCTTTGCTCCCTCCTCCTCCTCTTTATATTCTTCCTCTTTGCTCCCTCCTCCTCCTCTATTGTTATCGTTGTCATCGTCGTTCTTCTTCTTTTTCTTTGTTGCATCTTCCTCATCCTTCTCCTCTTGTACGTTCTTCTTCTTCTTCTTCTTCTTCTTCTTCTTCTTCTTCTTCTTCTTTCCTCTATGTGTGCATTTCTTCATCTATGAAAATTGGAATTGTAACTCAAAAAGATCGTTATCTGATTTTTAAAAATCTTTTATTTCGATGGATTTAAATTTTCTATTCGCTCTAATAATAATATTTTGTTCGTGAAAATTGAATTTGATTTTAATTGCTCCGTCATGTACATTGAACAAATTTATATTAAATTAATTATTGTTAGTGTTCTTTTATGTGTAAAAATCATGTTTAATGATTAAGTGATTTTTGTTTAAGATAATAGTTTTTCAGTTTTAAAAAATCTAGTTATTATCAACCTTTTTGTTTCTAATCTAATTTTGGAAAATCTGTACAATGAGTTTAAATTTTTCGTTCGCTCTAATAGTAATATTTTGTTCGTGAAAATTAAATTTGATTTTAATTGCTTTGTCTTGTACATTGAACAAATTTATGTTAAATTCATTATTGTTATAGTGTTCTTTTATGTGTGAAAATCATGTTTGATGATTAAGTGAATTTTTGTTCAAGATGATAGTGTTTCAGTTTTAAAAAATCTAGTTATTATCAATACTTTCTGTTTGTGAACTGATTTTGGAAAATATGATTGATGGTTTTAAATTTTTCGTTCGTTTTAATAATAATATTCTGTTCGTGAATATTGAATTTAATTTTTATTGTTCTGTTTTTGCAGTTTTTGTGTGATATTGATAAAGACTATTACAAAATTCAAACACAAAAGTTTTTATTTAAGCTATCATGAACAGATTTTCAAAACTCATTTAAACACACGAACATTTTTGAAAATTACAACGAACAGATTTTTAAACTACTATGAACAAATTTTCAAAACTTATTTTCAAGCATGGTGCAGTAGAAAAGAAGAAGAAGAAGAACAAGAACAACTACAAGGTAACAGAGAATGAGGAGGAAGACACAAAGACGAAGACGGAGATGAAGATGGAAGTGGAGGCATAGGTGGTGATGATGAAGAAGAAGAGGAGGAGGAAAATGAGGAGGAGGAGGAAGAGACGCATGCGAAAGTGGATCGAGGTGAAAACAGAGGTGGTGATAAAGAAGAAGAAGACGACGACGAAGACAATAACACGCCATTGTGGGTGCATGAGTTTGGGGATAGTGAGAGTGTGATTTTCACGCTCGAAACTTGTAACAAAAAAAAATATTACAAGTCCCCATCTATAAAAAATATGGATTTTTGAGTGAATATAAGTGTGAGACAATCCTCACCTCTTAGGTTAGCTTTTAAGGTTGAATTAGACCAACCTAATTTCAATTCTAATATGGTATCAAATCCTATCCGACCTCATATTGTTGGATCACCCACCAATTTATGTTTACGTTCTAGACGATTACTCTATGCGTGACGAGGGTGTATTACAAGTCATACATCTACGAATGATATGAACTCTTGAGTGAATATAAGTGTGAGGCAATCCTCCCCACTTGAGCTAGCTTTTGGGATTGAGTTAGGCTCACATAATTTCAATTCTAGTAGATTTCTTAGGTGGTGAAAGTATCTAGTGGTCTTCTAAGGTTTCAAATGTTATTTCTAAAATAAAAAAAATAATGGTATATATATATTAGAAATATTCACAACCACATATTTAAAATCTTTGTTCATAATCTTTAAAGGACCGCTAGATACTTTCATCACTATAGACAAAACCTTCCATTCTAATAATATACCCCATGCATTCTATTATATTAAACATTAAAAAAAAAATTCATAACATGTTATCAAAATTTATATGATTGAGAAGTCTAGAGCTTAATCCTTATTTATCAACAAGAAAAAATTTCAAAATAAGAGCAAATAAAAAAGTTACGTAAAAAATCATTCGAATCCAAAAAAAAACTTTTGTGTATCATGTACCTTTTTCTATGCAGGTTAAATTTTTGGAAGGAGTAAATAACATGGTAATTAATTTCGTAAAATATTTGGTTACAACTTATTATTAATTAAAGATAAAATTAAACTAACAAATATTAATCCAAAGTTTGTTGAAGGTGTAAGTTTGCCTTATACAGGTGTATGAATATATCCATCCTCTTTAACTTGATCAATAATCATTTGAATCAGGGCCAAATTTTCTCCATTATTATGGATAGATGCAGTTGACAGAAAATATATAAATAAACGAGTCCCGATTATTAAATTGAAGAATCATCCACACAAAAAACACAACTTAGAATGTAACGTGGCAATTGTGTAGCCGGCGGAAGAAGAGAGTAGCAACAAGTGTTTTTCAAAAGTCATAGAAATTTAATTTGTGCTAGACAAGTCCAATATGATCTCTCTCTTCTCTTTTAATTTATATATAAAGGGAACACTTCATTTTCTAAATTAATTAGTATGCATCCATTTTTAATTAATAAAACTCAACTACATCAACTAATTCGTCTTAATTATCTGTCCTTGTCAAAATGCATGACTATTTCCTGAATGATTAAAATGCATTGATGATTCATTACATATTAATTTAATAGTTCCATGCATTTCATCTAATGTCACATCATCATTCTTTATCAAAGTAGAAAATGAGTATAATTGATCATCATATCTGAACAGAGTAGTAGTTGAATCTTAAATTGTGTTGCTTTGCTTTGGGTATCTGTCTTGGAATTAATTAAGTCTCCATAGCTGATTTGGATATGACTTCAAAGGATTTCTCCATGCATGATTTGAATTTTTGTTCATCTACGAACCCCTTCATTGTTCTCATGGTGATTCTTAATGTGTTCACGTAACTCATAATTGTAATGTTTACATTCTGCAGACACAAAGGTATAAGCATGTTTTAGATGTTGTGAAATTAGTTTATGCTAAAAAAAAAGGGTACGGTTTTTGTATAATTGAATTGAGAAAAAGTAATTGGTAAAAGAAGAAAATGTCTGCTGTATATATTCTCATGAGAAGGTAATAAGAAACATCATTGTTAGAATTTAGTTAAATATATATGATGATAATCACTAGCTCATTAAGTTAATAAATAATAAAGTATACCCCCTTTATCTCTTTATTGTCAAACAAGATCGATATTTGATTTTTCTAAAAAAAATATGGCTATATATTTTCACTTTTTAGGGTATTATTCAATAATGGAAAAATTAAATATATTATTTATGCTTTTAAAGTTAAATTTATTTATATGGTGAGGTCTTTGGTGAATACTTTAAAATCTGATGTGTAATTAATATTATCATTATAAGAGAGATAAATTTTTAAATATGATAATTATTTTTATCAGAAAATACTTAAATATTTTCATAGTAAAATTTTTCAAAAGGTTAAATATAATTAACAGAATTTCTCGTTACTCTAAATGAATATATTTCTCTGTAACAAAATATTTTGTTATATCTAATGTTTTTGTTATGATATAAATTTAATTATAAAATCTAATATGATGTATGGATCTAATTGAAAGAAAAAAAATAAAAATCAAATTGTTTCGATTAAATTATATCGACAATCGAACTAATTTAACCTTATTATTCTACCCTGCCACCATAATTTACTATTTTCATCCGCACTAGTTAGTCAATATATGTTTACAACCCGAAAAGAAAAAAAAAACACACACAGCACACCATTGTTTTTCTTATTATTATTCTAATATAGGTAGTGATAAGGACTTAATTAAACTGATCAAGAAGAAAAATGAAGAAAGTATGAAAATGATGTATATATACCTCAGGGAGACCTGTCATGGTGAAGTACAAGCCATTAACAGGATGATTTGCCAATGCCATCTTCTCCACTGGACCCATCAAGTTAGACACAACAACACTTGAATTCTCCAAAGTGTTATATATGTTTTTGGCTACAGCCTGTAACATAATAATCATTGAATATATATTAATCACTTCATTCATTCTCAGAAGATGACAACAAAGCTCCATGGTCCAACTAAATTGTTCAGCTTTCCCAAGTTAGAAGTGTTTAATAATGATTAAAAAAAAAAAAAACATGTAGTTGATGATTGCTTGCCGTCGCAATAATAATAACCATATGAGCTATGGCGGCATCCTTCGTTTGTGATAAAATCATAAAATTAAAGTGTTATCGTAAAATAAAAAAGTGTTACAAAATGTTATTAAATTTTTTAACATAGCATACTAATTTAAAATTTTATTGTGATTGGATGATTGAATTGGGATACTTATATATCATCTTTTAATAAATAAATAAATAAATAGTTGTTTAATTTATATTTTTAAATGATCTATTTGTAAGTATCAATAAAATTAAGGTCAAAAAGTTTTATATTTTTTTAACACTTTTAATCCTTACTTTTATACATTATAAAGTGTTCTCAAATATTAAAAAAAAATAATTAGATTCTTAAAAAGTACTGCAAAATTATATAAGATAAGAAAATTTATTTATACATCAAAATCGATCACCATATAATATATATCAATACATATATAATTTAATTCATTTTTAATTTATATTTTTTATTTTAATTTCAATACCTAACTTAATTGATCAAGATAACCACCATATCATTCACCATATTTTGTGTCAACTTTAAAGAAAAATAAATAGGGCACAAAAAATATTTATAAAAAAGAAAAATGTTAGTTGGGTTATGGTGTACTGACCTCGGGCCCTCTTAACTTCATTTCAAGTGACAAGATCAAGCCAATGACATAAACACCGAAGGAGCGTCTCTTCTTCTTGATTAGTTTATGAGCATCCCTAACAAATTCAAGAGGGTTGGAGATTCTCTTTTGGGTTAGCTTAGGTATTGAAACTTGTAAGAAAGATATCTGGTTTCCCCAAAGACCCTTTGAATTAGGGTTAAGCATGTCCTTCACTGAACGGTACCCTTCAATGTTTCTTGTGTTGAGCATCACCACTGCTGTGGATTCTGATGTTTTGCTCTTGTTGTTCATCTCTTGCATGTATAACCGAAGCCCATAGAATATCATTCCGGTAATCACATCATTTATTGTCTGCAATTATTATTATATTCCACCAAAAGAATTAAGTAAAACTAACATCAATAATAATAATAATCTTAATTATATCGTCATAGATTGATTGTTATTTTGAAAATAAAAAATTATATCCTTAAATTAAATTTATATATATATATCTTAAGGTATTATTTCTGTTATTTCTATAAAATTTTGACATATCAATAACTTTTTTTACTATTTGGAGTTACAAATTTGTCTTTTGTTTTATTAAATTTTAAATTATTTTTTAACTAAAAAGTCTCAATCTATTGTTAAATCACTTCAACTTTTTTATACTTTTTTAATAAAAAATTCTGGTACAATATTATAAAATTATATTTTAAAATATTTAAATTAATAGCAGAAGATATGTGAATAATTATATAGCATAATAATGATATCTCAACTCTTGAATAAATAAAAAGATATGCATGTATCATATCTTTAAAAATTAATGCATCTCGTATACTAATTTATTAAACTATTAAAAAAATACTAATTTATTAATGCATGAGAAAGTCAAAGGAACCATTATTAATAAAGCAATATATATACATACAAAATTATTAAAGAAAATTATTATATACTTCATGCACAATGCACCTGCCTTGGAAATAAAATTAGAGGGGTTAAAAATCAAAACATCTTTAATTTAACAAAATAATTAAAATTAATATCTAACAAAATTTTGGATAGAATTATCAATCTTACCACACCAAGTTTGGACTTGATCCCTTTGATTTGATCAAGAGACAATGATATGTTTGATAAGGTAAAAGTCTTTGATTCACTTCCTTCAAATCCAGACCTTATTGGTGTTTTATCATCTTTCATGAGTCTAGACTTAATTATGCTCCATCCAGAATCAGATAAAGAATTAAAGAAAGATGACACAATTGAGGGCAACTTCTTGATGAACAACTTCTTCTTTGGATATTGCGACGAATCCGGTTTCGTCGCTGCTGCGGCTGCTTTCGATGGGAAAGACAATGGAAGAGAAGGGTCATCAGCTCTTTGAAGACAAGAGAGTAGAGCACCCATGAGTGAATATCCATCACCAAGTGCATGGTGGAGCTTGAAAATTAAGGTTCCTTTTGCATTTGTTGTTGGGTATTTTATGATGTGGATCTCCCAAAGTGGTTTGGTTTGTGGTGTTTTCTCAGTTAGAATAATTGAGACATAATCACTAAGATATTGGTCATAGAATTCAGTTGAAGGGTCTTCTGGGAATGTGGGAATCTTCACATGCTCTTCAGGCTTCACTTCCACTCTTTTCCACATCTTTTTGCCATCTTTGCCTGTAACCTGTATTATTATTGCATTACATTAATTAATAAATAGAACAAAATAATATGAATGATATAAAAAGGTTAATATTATCCTATGAAGCCAGAGATTATGGTGAGATGTCTTAGTCACGTATAGAAGACATTTCAGATAGGACACTCATAATTTATTCGACCCTCATTCAATATACACTTGTCTTCTATATGTTCCATAGTGTCCTAATTAAAAAGTAAAAAATATTTTTTTTGACACACTCGGACATACAAAAAGTTATCATGTATCTATATGTCTAATCTTATTACTCTTAATAGATAAATGAATTTAAAAATATATAATATATATTATTATTTTTCAAAAACAAAAATTATTTAAACACTTTTATATAATTAAAAAAAACATTGAAAACAATTAAAATATTCATTTATATTTTAGTATTGATAAAATATTAAGCTATTATTATTATTTTTCTAAAAAAATGCATTATATTTTATATATATATATATGTCTTTTTTCGTAGAAAAAAAAAAAGAATACCCAAAAAAAAATTATTGTCCATTCTTTTTGTTGTTAATGTGTCCTTGGCTTCATTATTCTAAATATAGGAACCAAAACATCAAATTACATAAAGAATACTACTTCAAGAAGATTCTTA
>JASCZI010060614.1:13681-44684 GCA_036250425.1 Stylosanthes scabra | reverse complement strand
CAACCGTAGTGTCGGGATAAATATGGGCAACGCCGAAACTGCACAAACTCGAACGATCCCCACCCACAAGCGGCACCAACAGCAGCCTCAGCAAGCTCTGTCCCTGTAATTAAAAAAAATAACAACATTCAGCAAACACGTTACGTTCCAAAAAAAGGGCACCGAAAACGCGTAAAAGAATGCACGAAAACGGAAAAACTAAACCGATTAAATGAAAGAGGGACTTACCCCGAGTACAATGGCGGTGACGGAACTCCGAACGGAGGTCGGAGGAGGGAGAAATCGAAGAGAGAGAGTGAGGGGGCGGCGGAGTGAGAGAGAGAGGGAGTGAGGGAAGAGAGAGAGAGAGAATGGCGTTTGGGGGAAGAAGAAGGGGCTTCTGCCGTTTTGTATAAAATTCGAATATTACCGACGGCCAGGCCGTCGGTAACGAGCGTGTTTTTTTAATTCACCAACGCCCAAACGCAACGTTTCATTAACTACAGCCGTCGGTATATATATCATTGGCGCAAAATTTGAATTTTTAGCCATTAATAATACCGACGGCTTACCGACAGCCGTCGGTAACTATATGGACGGCTTAGCCATCTGTGAGCCGTTGGTAATATTAGGAAAAAGTTTAATGTGCAGACGATGACAACGCCGACGGCTTAGCCGTTGGTATATACCGACGGCTAGGCCGTCGGTATTATTATGTCGTCAACGCGCCAATTGGCGCCAAAACATTCACATTATTACCGACGGCTTACAGACGGCTAAGCCGTCGGTAGTCGGTGAGTTTTTTGTCATAAATTTCGTTGAATATAACCGACAGTTATATTGTTATTACCGACGGCCAAGCCGTCTGTACAGGCCGCATCTAGGTGGCCGTCGGTAATGCCTGCAAATGTTGTAGTCCAAGCCCTGCCCATGTTGGAGATGAACATATCTCTTTGTCATCATGGTATTTTCTTTTACAATTTTTATTTGATATTTTATATCGATGCATCTTTCTTTTTTTTGTTAACTATTATAAATTTTACAACACATTATTAAAGCCTTGAGAAGAGAGAGAATTCCTTGCCAAAAGATGGGATCACATTTGACATTAGAAAAGAGGGATACACTGTATATGAAATGGGATGTTCCCCTTGTTGGGAAGCAGAAGAGGATGCAGTTTGTGAGCAAGCTTTGGATAGAACCCCAAGATCTAAAGCATGTAAAGGAGAGTGTTGAAATAGTTGCAAAACTTGTCAGATTTTGTGAAGGAGGCAACATATCAAGAGAGATATTTGAGCTCAATTTTGTTCTTCCATCTGACAAGAGACCTTACTTAATGGATTGGAGTCCTATAACGAATTTACTAACTTTGTAATACTTTATGTAAGTAGCATTCAAATTGGTTTGGATAACGCTTCTCAGTTTCTCCAATAAAAAACATCTTTCTTTTCTTATTAATTTACATATTACCTGATGTGGCCACATTTTTGTCTAATTAAAGCAATTGGATAAGAGATTCTGTGATAATAGTTCCAGAACCACATATATTAACGTTTAAAATATTAAACATTTTCCTTTCCAACCAACCATAAAGACATGAATAATTTTAGTTCTCTTTAAGGTGTAAATCATTCACAACTAGCATATGCTAGCAGCCATGCCAGACTAACCATAATTGTATTGTCCAAGAAAAGTAAAATTTGGTAAGCAAGAGTGTCCCAATGAAGGAATCCACCATGTCCCTTCACATTTCTGAACTTATAAGTGGCACCTGAAATTGTTTTAAAAAATAACAAAATATCATCAAATTGCAAAAGACACCAATAAAGTAGCTCGCTACACAAAAACTTTAAATTTCAGAGCTATATATCTGTCTGTGCATATTACAGAGAGTATACCTTCATAGTCTTCATGAACTGGATCTTCCTACAGCAAAAGTGGTGTATCCAGGTCAATGAACTTGGAAAAGAATTTGAAATATTTAAAACCTTAAAGTAAACAAAAGTAAAAAGATATGAATTCATTCTAGTAACTTAAAGAAATATCAAAATATTTCAACTATAATGCACTAACCTGAAACAACCAAGACCAGCAGCAACGTGGCTAGCAAATCCCATAGCAAGTCTTGTCTCAACCATACCATCACCAATCATCAAATCTAAATTTGCTGCTTTTGCCTTCTCAATGATATCCATGGTGCACCAATTGATAGGATAAGAGAAGGCTTCTGATTTGGGTGGTGGTTGTCGACAAGAGGCGGGCTTCGATTTGGGATTTGGGTGGTGGGTGTGGAGGGATTCCCAATTTCTAGGGTTAGGGATTTCCTAATAACTCAAACTACGTCGTTTTCATTTCCCACTGAGAGGCTAACATTCACTCTGACAATGTTATATGTCCTCTTTTCAAAACTGTGAGGGAATTTTGAGTATTTCGCAATCCTTGGGTTTAATTATGTCCAAATTTAAAAAGGTCGGAGATGAATTTGTCATTTTCCCTAATTAAAATATAAGAAACTTTTATCATCTTGACTAACTTCGTATATTTGTTATTATTGTAGTATACATATTTAATTTATTTTTTAAGGTCGAGTCCCTTGACAATTGCCCAAAGGACTTCGGATGGGGTGCCAAACCTCTAAAATCGAAGTAAGAAGTGTGCATTCGGGGAGTCAAGCTCTTTGGCGTTATCGAGAGCTATGACCAAGAAGGAGGTTGATGTGTGTAAGAATGACCCTAGAGATCCAAAATTAGGATTACGGAGCTCTAGGTCAAATATGGGGGATAGGGTTAGAGAGTGCATACCTTGAGGGGGTGTTGCCCCTTGCTTATTTAGCTTTAGGTGGTTGAGATTTTCGTGGGATCTGTTGAGATTGTATCTTATCTTTCGAGATTAATTTTGGTTTTGCCTTTGTTGGCCCTTTATCTATTGGCCTTCTTCTGGGCAGATTGGGCCTTGGGAGCCGGTCCGTAACATTTCCCTCACTCGGGAGCCTGAGTCGTTTTAGGGCAGTTCAAAAAAGCTTTTCCTCTTTTTTCTTTTTGTTGACATGTTGAAGGGCAATGATGACTTTTTATTGGTTTTTGAGGGGCATGGTTTTCAAAATGTCTGTAACCGTTCGTCAATTAGTTTCTGCGCCCACTTGGGAGTGTGGGCGTTTGTCCATTCTTCTGAGTTTTTTTTTTCTCGCAAAGCTTCCGAGTACTTTGCTTGTGTCTCTTTATTATCTTCCGGAAGGTCTTTAACACTCTTTTAAGAAGGTGTTAGTGCCCTTTTTGGGGGGTTTTGATGACTCTTTCTCGAAAAGTGCTTTTTCCTGAGAGCATTCATAGCTTTCCTTCCGAGCAGTTTTATCGACCTCTTCTCGAAAGGTGCCTTTTTTTTCTATGAAGGCGTGCACAATCTTCTTTCTGGGTAGTTGCACGTAACCTCCTTAATGCATTTTTATTGCATGGGTGAAGTGTTATGTGTCATTGTTTGATCCACTCGCTTCTAAGGAGATGTTTCCATTTTCCTTTTGATGTCGTGTCATAGTAAGAATAACACTTATCTCTCCTCTTGTGAGGGAGTTTTTCTTCCTTCTTATTGTGTATCTGTTGGTCAAAAGCCCTTTTGTCGCTTGCTTCCCGATTCTGGCTTCTTCCCTAATTTCGAAAATCAGGTCTGCCTCGATCCTCTTATCGCTTTCATTACCTTTCGGGTTATAAGCTTATACCCGGATGGTTTTTTCCGCGATTTCCAACAGGATCATTGCTTCCGTTCCGTAAATGAGCCGAAAGGGTGTTGCTCCTGTCGCGTGTTGCTCTGTATGTCTGTAGGACCACAACACGCTTCTGAGCTATATATTCTGCCCAACGTCCTTTCTTCTTGACAAGCTTCTTCTTTAATCCGTTTAGGATTATTTTTTTCATGGCTTCGACTTGTCCATTGGCCTGGGGGTGCTCCACAGATGAAAATTGTTGGTGAATTTCGGAACTCTGCAAAGATTGTTGGAATCTTTTCTTCTTCCACGCATTTGAGGAGCGAGATCGTGATTCCCCTTTTGTATAGTTCGTCGTATACCACTGTGTGATTTATTACCTCCCTTTTAAACTTGTTTGCTTCGCCTTTGTTTTCGGGAAGGATTCCTTTCATGAGGAATTTGACAATGGGATTTCTCCAGCTCTGTTTTTCTGTTTGGGCTTCATCTATTGATAATACTTCTTTTATTTCTTGGATGAGAGTACGATTTCCTTTGTTTGGCTTGGTGCTGGCTAGTTTGGATATGGTATCCTCCGGTCGTTTTCCTTCCAGGGAATATGCCTCACTTGTACCTTTTGAAAAAGGTTTAACAACCTTTTTTTTTCTCGAGATAGCTCGTCATTTTGGGGATCTTTGGCTTGATAACTTCCATTGATTTGGGATGTGACAATCTGGGAGTCGGGCCGAATTTCTAGTTCCGATATCCCAATTTCTCATGCTAGTTTAAGCCTTGCTACCAACACATCATATTCTACTTGGTTGTTGCTTGCTTGGAATTAGAATTTTACGGCCATCTCAATGGCCATTTCTCCGGGTCCTTCACGTAGCACTCATCCTCCGCTTTCTTTTACGTTTGACGAGCCATCTACATGTAGGATCCATGAGATGGTGTCTTCGGCTTGGTTATTTGGGGTGAGCTCTGCTATGAAGTCTACTAGGACTTGCCTTTGATCGATGTTCTTTCTTCATAGGTCATGTGGTATTCGAATAGCTCTATGGACCAAGCTAACATTCTTCCGACGAGATCCGACTTTTGGAGGATTTGCTTCAGCGCTGGTTCGTTCTCACCACTATTGGGTGGGCTTGAAAGTATTGACGGAGCCTTCTAGCAGCCATAGTGAGGGCGAAGGCCAGCTTTTCCTACTTCTGGTACCTTAATTACACTCCCTGAAGGGTTTTGCTTATAAAGTACACAGGTTTCTGTGTCTTTGCTCTTTCTTGCATTAGCGCTCCGGCCACTACTTTTTTCGGGGCGGCTAAGTAGCAAACAAGAGGTTTCCCTTCTTACAGCTTCACTAATATCGGTGATGCTTCCAAGTAGTCTTTAAAGATTTTGAAAGCTTTTTCGCATTCATCTATCTACTCGAACTCTGCTCCTTTCTTCGTAAGTTTGAATAGTGGTGCTGCTTTTATTGTAGAGGCTGCTAGGGATTTTGACAGTGCTGTCGGTCACCCAGTTAGGTTTTGCACATATTTTAATGATTCTGGTTGGTTCATGGAGATGATGGCTTAGCGTTTTTCCGGGTTGGCCTCAATTCCTCGACTGGTTAGGATAAAGCCAAGGAATTTTTCGGCTTCGATCGCGAAAGTATACTCTGTTGGATTGAGCCGTATCTGGTGCTCCTTGAGTTTGCCAAAAACCTTTTTCAGGTTAGCGATAAGGTCCTCTTCAGCCTTTGTTTCGACTAGCATGTCGTCTACATATACTTCCAATATGCCTCCTATTAGGTTTTTCAACACCTTATCCATAAGCCTTTGGTAGGTTTATCCTGCGTTCTTTAGTCCGAACGGCATTATTTTATAGTAAAAGTTCCCTATTAGGGTGATGAAAGTTGCATTGTTTTCTTTGCATCTCCGGGGTATATCAGGATCTGGTTGTATCCGAAGTAACCATCCATGAAGGGCAGGATTTTATAACATGAAGCCCTATCCACGAGACGTTGCTCTTTGGAACCAATAGCACGTTTCTAAGCCAAGTAGGATACTTTACTTCTCCTATGAATCCCGCTTCTGGTAGGTTCTGGACTTGTTTTCTTATTTCAGAAGCTTTTTCCGGACTCATACATCGCATCTTTTGTGCTATCGGCTTGCTTCCGGGTAGAATGGATAGCTTATGATTGGAGAAATTTGGATCGATTCCTGGTATATTAGTTGTTGTCCATGCGAATAAATCCATGTTTCTTGTCAGGAGGTGAGTTAACGCCTCTCTCACTTCTTTTGGCAGGTTCATTGCTATTATTGTGACCTGTTCGACTTCTGATCCGCTTTGGATTTTGTACAGGTTACCTTCCGGCTGCAGCATTTCTGGATTCTTTCGTCCGGGTGGCTCTAGATCTACGAGGTGGACTCTGGCTGTCGTTTCCGGCTTTTCGAGCATTGGTAGCTGTTCTTTGGAACTGTGTAGTGTGGCATTGTGACATCTTTCTACTTCCAACTTATCTCCTGTGAGTACTCTGATCTCCCCATTGTTCGTGATGAACTTCATGGTGAGGATGAATGTGGTCATGATTACTCTGACTCTATTCAGAGTGGGTCTTCCTATTATCGGGTTGTAAGCAGAATTGTGATTTACCACAAGCCATCTGACCTTCACATTCTTTGTGAGGTTTTCTTGTGGGATTGTTATTAATTTCTTCCCTTTTCTTCGTGGAGAAAGGATTCTGTATTTTCGTCTATGACTTTTTGTTGAACGCTTTCAAGCCGCATGTTCTTTTTATGCCTTTCTTTTATTTGGATTTTTTGTTGCTTTATTTAGCTTTTTATTCCATTTACTTGGACCATTTTATCTTTATTATTTTGGCGGCTCATCCTCCGAATAATTAATATGGCGTGGTGTCTCGGTGTCTGATTTACCGTTTAGTTTAGATATGCAGCAGCTCATCCTCCGGGGGGTTAGTCCAGGGTGGTGCCTCGGTGTCTGGTTCACCGTTTAGTTTAGATATGTGGCAGCTAATCCTCTGGAGGGTTAGTCTAGGGTGGTGCCTTGGTATCTGGTTCACCATTTAGTTTAGATATGTGGCAGCTCATCCTCTGGAGGATCAGTTCGGGGTGGTGCCTCGGTGTCTGGTTCACCGTATAATTTAGATATGTGGCAGTTCATCCTCTGGAGGGTCAGTCTAGGGTGGTGCCTCGATGTCTGGTTCTAAAATAATATGTATAATAAATTTTTAATGGAGTAACTTCTAACAATAATATATATAATATCCACCCTCTGATTAGGAAGAGTGTACAATATATACAATTCAATTTTCAATTTGTAACATAGCTTCTAAGCTTTTGACCGTGAGATCATTCATTCTCTTTTTTTTAATATGCTCCTTTCTTGGATTTTTTATTTCCTATTACTTTAGAAAGTAATCTATTATCAAAAAGAAAAATTATTTGGATATCACCTGGTTCATTGAGATGATTTGTGCGCGCGAAGCTTGTTTCCTAGCTATTTCTATGCGATGTGTCGTGCAACTGCTAGGCTTTCTTCCTCCATCTTCCGCTCAAAAACTTGACACTGTACTTCTATCCTTCAAGTGTGAGGTTCTCCACAGATAGTGCCAATGTTAAGGTCGGGTCCCGTAACAATTGTCCAAAGGACTTCGGATGGGGTGCCAAACCTCTACAATCGAAGTAAGAAGTGTGCCTTCGGAGACTCAAACTCTTTGGCGTTGCCGAGAGCTATGACTAAGAAGGAGATTGATGTGTGTAAGAATGGCTCTACAGATTCAGAATAGGATTACGGAGCTCTAGGTCAAATATAGAGAATAGGGTTAGAGAGGGCATACCTTGAGGGGGTGTTGCCCCCTGCTTATATAGCTTTAGGTGGTTGAGATCTTCGTGGGATCTGTTGAGATTGTATCATATCTTTCGAGATTCTGTTTGGTTTTGCCTTTGTCGGCCCTTTATCTATTGGCCTTCTTCTGGGCAAATTGGGCCTTAGGAGCCGGTCCGTAACATTATTAAAAACTAAATTAATAAACATGTTAATTCCTAATATCTAATAACAATAATTTCTTTACGCGTACATATATCATATTGTCTGTATTATTATAAAAAGATAAAAGAATATATTTTTTATTTGTTTTCTGGTACTAAATTTTTTTTTATAAGGTTCAATAACGATAAAATTTCAAATATTTTGGTCAAAAAAGTTTTAATTTGGTCAAAAAAGTTTTAATACTGTGTTAATAATGATACCATTTTTTAAGACACCCAAAAATATTTTTTTTTTTAAATGTTTAAACTGATATCTTCCCGAGAGTAGTGATTATGACAATTTAGAAATAATTTGGCCAACTCAAACTTTAATGTTTAGAATGCTTTCTGCCTCCGTTTCACATATATAATAAGTTCGATCAACGATTTGCCCTAGTAAAATGTATAGTTTTGTGCTTTGCTTTATATGAACAATTATTTAATAACGAAGGTGAGGCAGATAGGAATGAATGAATGGTCATGAATTGCATTAGAAGGAACTTTCTATTGTTGTATTATTGTATGTCGTATGATGATTGAATCAATAGCGCAACAAATGTAGACACTATATGCATAAATATCCCTTGCATGTCCCATTATTATTACTATTATTAGAATAATGGTACGAAATTAATATTAGGGAGTCAATAAGTATAATTAAGAAGATGGTGGAGTTGGAAAGAGGAAGAAAAAAATAGAAAAAAAAAATATTAGCTATTATGGACCACTAATTCTATTGTCTCCATGAACTTTTTATTATTATTATTATTATTAAGAACTCTAGGGAACCAACACTACTCTCTTAACCAAGAGGGAACAACGCCTTTTCCCCTTCTTTTCTTTCAATACAACACAACACTATTTTGCTGTACCGGCGTCCGTTACCGACAACCATGGTGACACATGCGCTATTGACGGTTAGGCCATCTATAGAAATATCAAAGCCATCGCTAATATTAACCAATAAATTCGTTTAATAGAGGCGCTGTATACTAATTGTCGGTTGGCCGTCGGTAATATAAGAACCCAATTCGCGTCAATCGGCGCCATGATTTGTTAATAATACTGACGGCCCTGTCATCTATAACATTAACGTCGGTAAATTTGCTAAAATATCCTACTTTTACAGATGGCTAGGCTGTCGATTGGTCGCCGTCGGTAATAATGTCACCCAAAAATTCAAACTTCCTTCGTTACCTAATTTTTCAAACGGTCACGTCGTCTGTAATATTACAGACGGCTAGGCCGTCAATTGGCCGTCGTTAATAATATTTCCAAAAAATTCAAATTTCACACGTTGCTTAATATTTCCAAATTTCGGTAAAATAAATAAATAAAACATAGCATTGCAACCCCGTCAGTTTTATTATTAAGCTGTCTAAGCCGTTAGTAATAATAAAAGACCCCTCAAGTACGCAATGACCCATTCCCTTCCTCATTTCGACGAAGCAGTCTCTCTCTCTCTCCTCTTCCAATCTCTCCACCGCGCACCGACCACCTTCTCTCCTCATTTTCTCCCTTCTCGGAGTTTCGTTCGCAGTTCCGTCGCCACTATTGTGCTCGTGGTAAGTCCCTCTTCGATTTAATCGGTTAGTTTTTTTTATTTGTGTACTTTTTCCGTTAATTTTTTATGACCATATTTTTTGTACATTATGTGTTTACTCAATGTTGCAATGTTCTTGAATTTCAAAGATAAAGGGTCATCACTGCTGCTGTGGAGGGTGGGGGTCATCCGTTGTTGTGCAGTTTTTGACGTTGCCCATTTTTTACCATATACTAATTAGGTTGGTTTCCTATTCAATTTAGTTAGCATTGGACACATATAAATTTGAAATTTGATTGTACGTTTAGGATAGAGATTTGAACACTTATGATAGAATTGTAGAATGGGAGAGGAGAGTGAATCTGTGTGGGGCTATAGAGATCCTTTCGGTTTGTTTGCTGTGCAGATTGCTTGTGTTTGCTCTATATTTGGTGTGGGAAATAAGGTGGATAGAACGGTTAGGTTTAATCAACGTAATTGCCTATTGTATGTTGATTGTTTATGCAATTTTTTTAAAACCTTTAAATCATTGGAGTATCCTAATTATAGGGAAAACACTGTCCAAAATATTTAAAATATTCAAATAAAATAAGAAGACGTTAATTAAAGTGGTTTAAAAATTTTGCAAATGTAGGAAAAATCATATTACTTAATTATGGAGCAATCTCGTTCGTGGGTGTACGATAGGGTTTATTCAAATAGAGGGGCTTAAACTGTCAATCATAACCGAATTGAACCAGTTCTTGGCATACTGTATGAGCCTTGACAACGGAAGAGTGGATTTGTTGTGGAAGGGTTTTATGCCGAATTATGAAACATGGGTACAACATAGGGAAGAGAATTTAGAAGACTTACCTAGGTACAGGCTTGGTGGATACAATGCAAGTAACGAGGATCTGGCAATGAATAGTTGGAGTGATAACGTAGTTAGGTGTGAGTCATTGCTTGCAGATGTTTTCCCATAATTTGAGACATTAGATGAGAATGATGAAGAAGAGGAGCATGATCCTAATCTCGATACACAAATGTTTTACCACTTACTAGAGTCAGTGAGGAAGCCACTTTAGGAAGGTTCGGTTTTTTCTGAACTGTCAATTACGACTAGAATGCTAGCCATTAAGTCAGAAAATAATTATTCACAACATGCATTTGAACAAGTTTCGGGGCTGGTTAGAGAGGTAGCCGCCGATGCTAGCGGAATCCCTAAGAACGGTTACGAAGCAGAAAAACTTACTTCACAACTAGGTCTAAAAGCAGTTGAAATTGATTGTTGTATCAACGGTTGTATGTTGTACTACAAGGAGGACGAACAGTTAAGCGAGAATATTCTATTCAAAAGAATGCACTATTTGCCACTAATTCCTAGACTTCAACGGTTGTATGCTTCAATGAGCTCAGCACCTCACATGATGTGGCATTACGAAAACCATCGAACTGATCATGTAATGACACACCCCTCACATGATCTTCCATGGCATCAAATTTATCCGAAATACCCCAGTTTTTCATCCGATCCTAGGAATATTAGATTTGGTCTTTGCTCTGATGCGTTTGGCCCAAATTCTAATTTCAACAATCCCTATTCTTGTTGGCCTGTAATTGTTACCTCTTACAATCTTCCACTTGAAATGTGTATGAAAGTTCTTTATCTGTTTCTAACGTGCGTCATTCCCGCCCCAGATAATCCCAAATCCAAGATTGACGTGCGTCATTCCCGGCTCAAATTGGAGGGTCCTTGTTAAATGCAAATCCCGTGGGAGAGTTGAGTCACAGGATGTGGTAGTTCATGATGAAGCATTTTTAGAATATAGAGGAAATCCCGGTAAGGCTGATAACTGAAACTGAAATTCCCGAAACACTTAGATCTCCCGCTAAAAAGGTGGATATTGTGAACGCCGAACTACTTAACACTGAAAACGAGGACAAGAGTGCACAAGAGGATGGAAATAATGAAGATAATGACTCTGCATCAGCAGATTCTATATCTACCCAAGATAATGAGTTACAATGACATATCTAACTTAACATATTTGAACTTTCTTTGTTGTTTTATTTTAAAATATTTATTTGCGTGCTATTAATTAATGTATGTTATTAAATTTCTCAAATATATTTGTCAATTTGTTTCAGGACATATGACTCGGGAGGAACGAGGTCGAGGTAGGGATCGGGGGACCGAGGCAGGGGTACTAGAGATCGTAGGAGTCGGTCTTGAAAGAGGATCGACATTCCCCTCGATCTTTTAGAGATACAGGTTAAGACCTCGACTCCACCAATCACATCCACTCAAGTTGTCCCCACACCTTCCATTTCCCTTTTAGAGGTTCTGCCTGCCATGAGGATGATTCCTACTCCCGTATCGAGGTTTCAGTCCTCCGGCACGCTAGGGACTCGTTCGCAGAGGCAGACCCCCACACAGACCACTACAGAGGATGTTGAGTCCCCCCTCCCAAGTCAGATCCGATGCCTTGACCCCCGGTAGATAATCCTTTGCCGGAGGGGGAGGAAGAGGACATAGCTATGAAGGAGGAGCTCGTTAGACAGTCGGGTCGTGTCTACCTCCATTGGGACAGTGGTAAACGATAATAACATACTTTTTTATATTATAAATTATTCACCACATACGAGGCCACCAGAGAGAGGATGGTACGTTACATTAATATGTATAACTTTATCTTCACTTCAAGTTTATTCATTATAAAGCTCTATATTTATTCTCATTATTTTTGTTCTGTAAATGCTCTTCTTACCAGGCTTTGGAGCTGGGACGAACACCAACACAGAGTGAGGTGTTTGCGAGGACCCACACACGGAAAGAGGATTGGTTGTGGGTCGACAAGCAATCAGAGGACGCTAATGTAAGTCTTAAGCTTTATTCGAATTCATTCAAACAATCTAATATCACACTAGCGTACGCACTAATCACAATTTGTTTCAGGATGCCTTCCTAGCAGAGTTAAAGAGGCTGCAAGAAGGTCGTCAAGCCATTATCGGCACACAGGAGATTTATGGCATGGGTGTGGTTCCCTTGCATAAAGACCCACCGCTGGTTGGAGATCCTGGTGACAACGACACTGCTTAGAGAGCAGGGTGGGAGATTTCACAGCAGGCGGAGGCGCATGCTCAGACGGTAGCTATTGTGGAGGCCGTTCTGTGCAGAAAATATTCGGACCTTTGAGTCCACCATGCAGACGCAGTCGCAGGAGGTCTCCGAGTTGAGGAATGCTTACTTCGACATGTAAAGCTTCCTGATGCAGATGCGGAGTAGTGGATCTTCCGCAGCAGCGATTCCAGACATGCCTCCCCCGCCTCCTACTCGATCCAAAGTGCCCCACCATAGCCTTACCAAGCCACCGACTCCCCTAGCCTGAGGATGACCCCGACTATGTTTAAGACTTTTATTTATGGTTTATTTTCGTTTTGGAATAATTGTGATATTACTTTCTTGTGTCTATTTTCTTATATTTCATAACTATGTTGAATGATTGAATTTTTTAGTTATGAAAAATACTTTTTTTAAATCCAGGTTTGAGTAGAATTGATTAAAAGGTAGAATAGGTTAATATGGATAATTTAATTAAAAAATATCATTAATTAGTTTCAGACGACAACACTTTTACCGATGGCTCGCCATCTGTAAAATTAGCAAAAAAAAAGTAATTTGTTTCCTGTATTGACGGTTTAGCCGTCGATAATATTACAATTTTAAAATTAATACAACAGATTATTATCGACCGTTTAGCCGTCGGTAAAATTAAAAAAGATGACGGTTTTATTAACGACAGTTCAGCCGTTGGTATAATTCAAATAAATTTACTGACAGTTTTTCGGGGCCGTTGGTAATTATTACCAACGCGTTTATTAATTTATATTTATGGTCGTCGGTAATATTAGCGTATCTTGTAGTGTTTCTTAATCCTCAATGCGTTTAATGGCGTAGCTATAGCCATCAATGAGGCGATTCAAGTGCAGCCGTGGGCTTGGCCATGACTGGGCAGAGGCAAAGGAAACATCCGTCCTTTATCGTCACTCGAACCTCTGTGTGCAACTTTGTCTCCGTCTCCACCTTCCTCTTTGCGTCGACGTGGCAGATGGTTGTGCAACGCTTCGTAGATCTGTGTCCTCATCAGTCACCCTCGTGCTTGATCTTTGTCATTGTTCTCTCTCTCTCTCTCTTACTCTTCTATTCAATTTGACGGTGGCGAAGGCTTCTCCTTAGGTTGTCGGTGTCGTCGTCTTCTTCCTCTCTTCCTCCCTTATCTGATAATTTATAACCTGTATTTTTATTGCTTTTAATTGTTATTGTTGTTGTGTTGGTGAGGGTTGCGGTTGGTGGTGGTTTAGGGTTAGGCGACGATAGTGATGGTGAGGTTAGGTGGCTGTAGTTGGTAGTGATGGTGGTGGTGACGACGATAGATGAGTTTCGGATAGATGATAACTCGTATTCTATTTGGATGATACATTTTTTTTTGGATGATAACTTTTTTGGTTTCGGATGATGATTTTTTTTTTAATTTTTGATGATAACTTGTAATTGGCCTTATTAATTTTTTAGTGGCTCCCTAGTGTTGATTTCGTAGCACTGTATGTTGTATTATTAATCGAAATATTGCATATTCATTGTTTTTGTTTCTCTTTCTTTGAAATTTAAAATAATAAATGAGTTATTATCTTCAAAGTAGGCTGCTGTCCAGAATAATTAATAAAGGATGTTTTTGGTATAGTATTTAAGAAGAAATGTGATAATTAATGCTGTATATATTTTATTGTTGGGTGAATCACTAGACAAGTAGATAGTTGGTGATGATTAAATCCTTAATTAAAGTAACGTGTTGGTTTGAGCTTTGAATAACGAATTTGTTTAGGATCTTGTATTTGGGACTGTAGATTACCCTAACCCCATTAACTTTTCTGGTTTATTCTCATATCACAAGTTCAAATAATTAATATTTTGAGAGAAAAAAAAAGTTAGCTTAGCGAAAATATATTTAGTTTTGGACGAACTTAAAAAAAAAAAAGTCCTCAGGGGCCAAAAAAAAGTTAACTTAGCGAAAATATATTTGGATTTTTTTAAAGTAAAAATTAAAAATTAGAAAGTAAATTAAACTAGGGATTGGATGGCAAATATCCCATATTTGCGGTTAACCTTAGTTATCCGTGACGGAGAGGCTAATGGAGACCCATGAAATCTCTAGGGGGACGAGGACCGGCCTCCACTAATAAATGGGGATGTGGACGGATATAGAGGTAACCGCTCCATGGAGATCTATTAAATCTCCGCAAAAAAGGCTATTACATATTTGTCCCTACAAATATATGTATAAAAGTTAGATTTTATATGCATTAAAAGTATGTTTTTATTTTATTTTCTTTTAACATTTATGTTTAATATTTTATATGTATGTGGGTGGTTATATTTGTGTCTGAATTGTATTTTAATATGTTAAATTGTTTTTTGCTAAATTTAATTATGTTTGTGTTATTTTTATAAGTATTTTTTTTTAAAATATTAATATTCATGGATACCTGTGAATATCCGTCATCTTGTGGGAATTCATAAATGGGGATCCGCGACGGAGATGAAGCGAAGACGGGGCAATTTTATAAACGGGAACGGGAAAGAGAAATGAAATATCCGCCTACGGATACTTATTGTCATCCCTAAATTAATCGCATTAATTGTTTAGAAAAATAAGCACACACGATATTTTTCTTTCTATGCTTTAAATTTTAATAGAACACGAGAAATTTACCCAAAATAAAAATAGTAATATTCTAAGAATTCAAATAGCATATTTGGATATAAATATCAATAATTGGAGGCACGCATATGTTCGAAACCTTAACATATCCTTGTATTGTATTCATATCTATCGTGCTTGAGTGAAAGAAAAAAAGTATCTATCTAGCTTGCAATAACCTATCATATCTTATATTTTATAAAAGATTAAATATACACAGGTTCATTAATTCATCTATGTATTTTTATACATAATTGATTCATAAGCATAAAAATAATAAGTCTAACACATAAATTTTAAACATATAAATAATAAAATTTAGCACAAAAAATTTAAAAAGTATAAAAAAAATATAAATTATTTTTGAAATAGATGCATGAATTATGGATGTATATACTCATAGGTGCAATACCTTGTCGGTTGTATTTGTGTTGTATAGTATGTGAGTTGAACTTTAAAATGTCTTTTGAAATTTGAATTCAAACTTAAATTGCCTCTTCAAATTTATATATCCAAAATAACTTGTCAAATTTGAATATCATAACTCACATTAGTCCTTATCCTAGCCAAATTTAAGACTAATAATTTGTGGAGTTATTTTGAATAATTATAAATTTAAGAGTTATTAATTTGATATTCAGCTTAAATTTAGGTGGCCATTTTAAATATTAGAATAAATCTATATGTACTATTGTAGACACCTATACACACCATTTAGCAACACAGAAAAATATAAATATTAGCATAGAAATTTACATTTTTTTGTGCTAATATTTATATTTTTCCGTTTTTACTAAAGAGAAAGTCTTGGGAGCCAACATTAGGGAGACAATATCATTTTTTCTTCTTTTCTTTCTCTTCTTTTACCACCCACTATTTTCCTAATTACACTTATTGACTCCCTATTGGTTCCCTAACGTTGGTTCCCTAGTATTACTCTTTACTAAATAATCTGTAAATGTGTGTACAATGATACATCAAGTATTACCTTAAATTTTAACTCTATGCTCTGTAGAATGCATTTCTCGTGTTGTGTTGTATATTGTATCTATGCTTTGTGTTCAATAATATATAGTTGTTGTGGATGGTTGGAAGAGTCTTCAATCATATCGAAACAAGTGGGTAAGAATTAAGATGATACACTTATTTGCATTTAATTTGGGGGTAGCTCATAAGTATGTATAATACACGTGACCATCAAACAATTAATATGCATGATCATCAATCCTATTGGGCACCGTGGAGAGTAAAATCATCGGGGAGAGATTTTAGGGAGGAACCAAGTGAGGGAACACAAGATGAGAAAACACCATATCCAACTCAAAATCTTAAGGTGTCAAGTAAATGGGTCTCTCATCTTATAAACCCCTCACTCCTCTTTGTTTCCTTCAATGTGGGACTTACTTTAGTGTCAACTCACACTTGAACCTCAACAATCTCCCCCTCAAGTGTGAGTATCCACATTGAGCACATTTCCCCTAGCTCCTTCACCACATTTCCAGTATTCGTCCATCACAACGCAGGACTCGCCGCTCGAACCACCTTGTCGAGAAGACTTTCGATGCTTCTCATAAATACTCCTTAAAACTAGACCGATCAACCATCGGCTCTGATACCACCTTGTGGCGTGTTTATGTTGATTCCATCCGTTGTGATGATGTATTCTATTGATTGTTGAGATACCCTAGTGCTACTAGGAGGACTAATTGTGTATCCATTATTATTGATAGTGGAAGATTTTACTGGACTAGGTCCCGTGGGTTTTTTGTCCCTCTTTTGAGGGTTTTCCCACGATAAAAATTGCTTGTGTTTCTTGTTCTTAATTTTTACATATTATCTGCTGCTTGGAGTATCTTTGGTGTTGCCTATTTAATTGCACAGGTTGTAAGAAAATTATTTTAGTGCTTCCGCAGTCAGATTGGTTCTGGTTTGAACCTGAATTTTCCTAACAAAGTGGTATCAAGAGCTTTGGTTATTTATTCTGTGCTGATTAAATGGAGGAAGAAAATACGCATAGGCCAAATATGGTCAAATTGGATTCCAAAAATTACTCTATTTGGAAGACCCTCATGGAAGATATGTTGTATAGCAAGGACTTGTATGATCCTATTGAGGGAGATAAAGCCAAAGGTACTAAGTCTGATGCTGAATGGAAGAAGTTGCACCGAAAAACAATTGCTTTGATTAGGCAATGGCTTGATCTCAGTGTGTATCCACATGTTGACACCGAAACTAAAGGCCAGAAAATGTGGGACAAATTGAAGGAGTTATATGAGCGGAATAATGTGCAGAACAAAGCTTTCTTGATTAGAAAGTTGGTTAATATGAAATACACTGAACGTAAATTTATGCCAGAGCACTTGAGTATTTTTCAGGAGACTGTGAATCAATTGACAAATAATGAGATCACTTTGAGTGATGAGTTGCAAGCCTTGTTGTTGCTTAGTTCTCTACCTGATAATTGGGAAGTTTTATTTGTGACACTGACTAACTCAGCTCCAAATGGGAAGTTGACATTGTCAATGGTAAAAAAAAATGCATGTTGAATGAAGAAGCCAGAAGAAAAGAGTGGGGTCTGATCAATACCTCTTCCCAGTCAGAAGCACTTGTTTCAGAGTCAAGGGGGAGAAGCCAATTTAGAAAACCTCACAGTACTGACAGATCAGAAAGCCGAGGCAAATCAAGAGGAAAGTCCAAGCCACCAAGGAAAAAGTCTACTTTCACTTGTCATCATTGTGGAAAGTCGGGGCATATTAGAAGGAATTGCAAGTTCTTGAAAAGAGACAGTCAAGGGGAAGACATGAAGACAAAGGTAAAGAAAGTGATAATGAAACTGCTGCTATTGCTTATGATGATGTTCTTATCACTTATGATAAAAATTATGTTAATCTTGTCTGTGATGATTCCACTTTGATTATGGATTCTAGTGCCTCATGTCATGTAACTCTGAGGCGTGAATTTTTCACTTCGTATACTGCTGGAAATTTTGGCAATATCAAATTGGGAGACAAAGGAGTGTGTGACATCAAAGTTTGGTTCTGTTGTATCTGGGACATGGGAAGCACTTGGTGCATCTTGTGCATTCCTCTTTCTGGACTTGGGTGCCATGAATGAAGTAGTGAATGTTAATGAGCTGCAACACCAAACTTGAGAGGTTTGCTTGTCCATAAGAAAAGAAAGGAAAGAAGAGTGAAAATGGAAGTGTGAAGAATGAATGAAGAAGCAGAGGATATGTGATGTGTATGGCTCTTAGAGTTTTTGTGTTTGTGTTGTGTGAATAGATGCATGTACGTGATGCTCTTTTTATAATGAATGAATGTGGAAATGAAAATGCACGAATGCTTCATGTAATGCTTCAAAAAAAGAAGCTAAATAAACTCTATAATGAACTATAAACTGAGATGAGGCACAATAATCAATTACAAAGAATCTTTTAAAATAGAAACAGAGACACATCTTGTTCTCTTTTGTTTCTAATACTACACAGAAAGTGCTGCCACACAGAGATATATCCATGCTTCTTCTCCAACTAGATATAAATACTTTTCAAATATATAGTTTCCCTGAACACAAAGTTCCCCTGGTTGTATCTTCTTCCCAAACCTGCAAGATCATGATCAAAATATCCATAGAGGTAATCAAAGCACAACCCAAAATGGATGGAAACAACCACTGGAGTTATTTGAGTCAAATCTGAATCTCAGATCTGAGCTCCTAAGCACAGGGAAAAGAAAAATAAAGAAAGAAAAAAAGAAAGAAAGAAAAGGAAGAGTGAAGGAGCAGAAACGGCTAAGGAAGGTGGGGGTGGAGAGAAGAATAGGAAGTGATAAAAAGGGGATTGGTAGGAAGAAGTTAGATGGATTGGAGGGAGGGGGGGGGGGAGAAAAAAACCAGAAAAAAAAGTAGTAAAAGAGGGTAAAGGGAAGAAAAGAGAAACTGATTGATGGTTGAAGGAATGAGAGGAGGGCCACCGCTACCCTTAGGCTGAGCACCGGTAGCAACGGCCCTCCAAATATTGCTTGAAGAAAAGGGGAAGCTTTGAAGAGAGGTTTGTTGAGAGATAAAGTTAGAAAGATGTCAAAGTATGTACAAATATGCCAGCCATGTATAAATTGCCACAAGATTCTTTCGTTGATTCTTGGTCGATTCTTTTTGTTTTACTCTTTGCCTCGGGTTCTATAGTACGTGTCTCTGGTTCTATGTGGGTCTCTCGTTCTCTTTAACTCAAACTAAATTAATGAGGTCGGAGCAATTTTTCACCACAGTAAAATTTGTAATGAAAAAAATCTCGTTATTAATCATGAGATTTAGGTTTAAGTAATAAAACGGTAATTTAAACAATTAATAAATAAAACAGTGCGTTTAGGATACTGTCAAATTAATCCGACGCTAATAGGTGCACCAAAAAAATTTTTGTTTTTTGTTTTTGTCTACTTGAATTCGATAGTAGTACCCCAAAAAAAAATTTTGAATTATTTTTCATCGGATAAATCTGATGCTAATTTTCAGGGTAACATCACGCACCATTTCTATTTTTTCGCGCCATCGATTTATCGTCAGGATTACCGTAGAATTTTTCAATCCAACGCTAATAATACTATTTCACAATTAGGTTATACTAGGTACCATCGAAAAAACCCACACAAAATCTGATGGTATTAGCGTCGGAATACATATAACCATAATTCTGAAGGCTTTTGACAGATATTTTGTAGTGTATTAATGAAAAGATCTTTAAACAAAATGTCACGCTGCTACCAGTAAATTATTTACCTTATAGTCATTCTTATTTCCTATGTAGATTTTAAAAAAAAAAACAGTAATAATAATAATTAAATTTAGAAAAGTAAAGAAAAAAACAAAATAAATAAATTATATAGATACAAAATAATTTAAGTTAAATTATTGTGTTAATCTATGTAGTTTTACTAAGATTTTACATTCAATCCTTATAATTTTTTTTTCTTTCCAATAAATGTTAGATTCCTACATTATATTATATTTTGTAATTAAATTTCTACTATGATAAAAATATTAGATATAATAAAATATTTTATTATAAAAATATATATTCATCTTGTGCTCCTAAAAATGGGTATATTTTTTTTATATAATAAAATATTATGTTATATTTAGCATTATGATTACTTAGTTAGTTAATTACAATATTAAATATGGTGCAAGGACTTAGTTAAAAAGAAAAAAAGTATATGCATCTAACCGAAAATTCAATAAAATTGTAAAATACCAATTGAATAATTAAACCAATAATTTATTCTGCAGATTAAAGAACAACTTTTTTTATTTTATCACTCAGAGACTAAACTCCCTCATTCTCAATCTCATCAATTGTTTGATATCTTTCGACTAAAAATATCAAAATCAAGTTTTTTTCTTTCTTAAAAAAAAAACAACTATTATACATACATTTCCTTGTGAAATAAAGGTGGTTTAATATTTTTCTCTGCCTATGGTTTCAGACCGGTACCGCAAGATGTTTTTTCACTTAAACTGCGTTATTATGTTTTATTTAAAGTTTACTAAGGGATATGGACTAAGGCTCGGTTTAGTAATGCTGTTGCTCTCAAAAAGTAGCTAAGCTCTTTGTGCTCTCAAAAAGCAGCTGATGGAGAGTCACATGATAACTATTTGGTAAAATAACTCAAAATTGCTCTTAATAAGCAGAAACCATATATATCGCGTTTGGTAAATCTATTTGATAGTAGCTCTCAAAGTAATAAATTATTAAAACGACCTTTTTGTTAGTATGTAATGCATTAATATAAAATTAAATATAATTAATTGAGGATAAAGTTGGTTTTTTATTAAAATATAAGGTTAATTCGTCTTTTTTGAGGAGCTAGAGCCAGCGTTGAAAAGTTACTCTTGAGAGCTCTCAAAAGCACCCCTCGCTCTCAAAAGCCGAGAGCAAAAGCTCATTGGCTTTTTGAGTTACCAAACGCAAAAAGATGGCTTCTGTTTTTTGAGAGCAGGAGCACTTGATCGAAAAGTTTTACCAAACCCACCCTAAGAGGTAAACACTAAATTAAGTCAATAAAAAATAAATGCTAGTATTGAAAACTTTAGTATTGAGTGAAGATATTTGAGTAAAAAAGTTACTAAAGTTTTAGTCTTTATTTTTTCTAAAAGTACTGAATGTATTAAAATTTTAGAGATAGAAACTAAAATTTTAATTTTAATTTCTAGTAAACAAATAGGATACTGAGTTCCAATATTTAGTCTCTATCATATAACCCCTAAATAAACACTACCTTAAATAAGTTAGCCCATTACAAAAAAAAAAAAAAAAACCTTAATTTAAATTCATTATGATTATTTAATAACGTATAATTGTGAATCAAGTATTTCTATTTTTTTAGTCGTTGATCATAAAAATACATAAATATCTGAGTTTCCAATATGTCCGCAACGCTTCCAATAATATGTATCTCCATTCTAGCTAAAAGCCTAAAACAATTGAAATTGAACATTAATTGGACCTGTCTTTATTGTGGGAATTATACTTAACAAAAGTGAGAAAAGCTCCCAAACGGTTGAAGCCTTCTTACTTCTTAGCTTTCCCTCCTATATATGTAGGTAGTAGGTTTAAGGCTTTAAGCTTTGCTTTTTTCAGACATCTCCATTGCTGCTTTGGATATGGCTTCAAAAGCATTCACCATGCATGATTTGAACAACTTCTCATCGATGAAGCCTTTCTGTGTTTTTAAGGTAACCCGTAATGTTCTCACGTAACTCATAATTGCAATATTGATGCTCTGTAACAACAAAAGGGATAATAATACGTTAACACCATAACAAAACACACATACTTTTTCTTCTTTTCTTTTTTGAAATTTTACACTGCAATAAAACAAATCATCATAAATCGCAACCCAATTGGATGTAGGATTGGGATACTCACACCTAACCAGGTTAATTTACCCGTTGCTAATTTATAAAAAGTACACTACAAGAGAAACGTGCTAATTATCGTCATATTTTCAGATAGAATTATTTAACATACACTATCTATTCTCGGATTACTGTTGAAAACTCTCACAGTAAATCCGACAATATAAAGATTAAAGACAATGCGAAATTTGGCACCAAGTTAAGGCAAAATTGACATGAATGTTACCGTTGAAGTTTGTGGGAAAAATAAAATTTGGACTGCCAAAGAAAATCACAAAACATGTTGTTTCACTTAACTAAATTCGCAATATGTTGCCGAATATATCCCACTAAAAATTCATAAGTAATTAATTAATTAAGGTGAATACTAAGATACAAATATCAAATGATATAGATATTTTATATTAGATGGTTAATATTATTTGACACATTTTTTTATATGAATATGCATAAAATATTAGCTGCTATCATTATATATCTGTATATCTATATACTCTTATATCTGTATCGTATCAAAAAGGACATTATTAATTGTACTCTAAATTGAAAATTCGCTGTCCCCACCCTCTCAATTATGCAAACTGAAACATTATTGTGCCCCCTAAATGAATGTCAATAGCATTAGCATATACACCAAATTTATAGTTTGCCTAAACCCTACTATGATGTACAGATACGGATAAGAATACTGAATACAAATTTTTTTTTTTTCAAAAAATGGATTACGGGTACCAAGTATATATATAAAAAATAAGTAGTTTTATAAATTTTAAGAGATAAATAATATATTTTAAATAATAAAGTATATTTTATGTCTGATTTAATAAATTTTATTTCTATATAAAACATTTAAATAGTCAATTTAAAATATTAAATCTCATATTTAAATGGTTTTAGAATAAAAAAATAAAAACAAAAAAAATATTCAAAATAACATAATTTTGAATTAATTTAAAAAATATATATTTAGCCGTTCCCAAAACATACGTAGTCGTCGTACCCGAGACGTAGCCAAAAAGCATCAATTTTTTGTTTTGCGCATATTTAATTTAAACATATCCAAACATACCAATTATATTTTTCACATATCTGTACCTACTACGTACCGATTACACATACTTCTCAAAAATAGGCGTACCAATGCAACATAGAAACCTTATACCTTAAACCTCAATTTTGCAAACTGAAACATTGTGCCCCTAAATGAATGTCAATACTCAATAGCATATACATCAAATTTTAATAGTTTGTTGTGTAAATAAAATTCATGTACAAGGTCAAATTTCTATATAAGAATAAACAGTTTAGATTTGTTGTATATTAATGATACCAAACTCAATGGTTCAGCCAAACATTTTTCATGGAGACAGTCAGACAGACATTATTAATATGCCAAACAAAATTAAAGTGAATTAAAGCAAAATAGATAGAAAGATTATTATGGTAAGTAACCTCAGGTCCACCAGTCATTGTAAAGTACAAGCCTTTACAAGGGTGATTTGCCAAGGCCATGGGTTCAACTGGTCCAATCAAGTTCGATATTACCACACTTGCATTTCTCAGTGTCCCATAAATGTGTTTCGCAACTGCCTGCAACAACATACAATAATTTGTTTACGTGCTCATCCTCTTCTCACAATTCACAAACACAAACAACTATAATGAGAATATAAAAACTATTATTATAGTACTTACACTATATGTTATATTTTAATATATGTTTTTTATATAACTGCTTTAGTAGCTTGTTTTATGTAAATATAATATTTGAGTGATACTCATCTGAAAAAATCTTCATGTGAAAATCATATTCTGAGTTGTCACATAAATTGATATATTTAACTATTATTTTTTAATAAAAAGCAAAATATAATTTTTATTCTAATGTTTAGGATAAGTTTAAAAATATCTTTAACTTATCTTAAACGTTGAGGACAAAAATAATAATTTATCCTTTAATAAATCATCTAATTGTTTAGAAAATATGATCTTTAAAAAGATATCTATCTTCATGTGAGTATCTCCTTGTTAGAATATATACAATACTATTGATACGTATAAAAAAAAATTGAACACAAATAATTTTAAAGATAAAAATTATAAATGAACTTAATATCGATAAAATTAAATTTGTTTAATAAAAAAAATTATTAGAAAGGAATAATTTTGTTGAATAAACCCAATTTTCATAAACATTTTCTGAATTCATAGGTAATAATTGAAAAGATCTAATTTGTAATGATATCGATTTATTTTATATATTTTATGGTTGAAATCCTGTATTACCTCATGTCCTCTTAATTTGAGCTCCAAATCAAGAAGCCACTCAATGAGGAAAACAGTGAAAGAATTTCTCTTCCTCTTGATAATGTTTTGAGCCTTCCAAACAAATTCAAGGGGATTGGAAAGGCTTGATTGGGTTAGCTTAGGGATGGAAACGTGCAAGAAAGCAATGTGATTCCCCCATGGAGATCTTGAATTTGGTTTCATCATTTCTTGAACTGATTGGTAGCTTCCAATGTTCCTAGTACTAAGCAAAACCAACCCTGTTGAGTTTGTTTTTCTTGCCTTCTCGCTGCTCATTTCTTCCATGTATAGCCGGATCCCATAGAAAATCATCCCAGTAATCACATCGTTTAAGGTCTCAAAATTTCAAAGAAAAACAAAAGGAAGAAACAATGATATTATTAGTTCAACTCTGTTCTTCTAGACAAGCAAAAAATAAGGACAAAAAATATTAACTATTAACTAATAGCTTCTCCTTTACGAACCCATTTGACTCATGGAACGAAAAGTTAACATTAAAAATCTTGATCAATGTAGTTTATAAAGGCTATTATCATAATGGTTATATTAATTATATAATTTTGATAACTGTTAAAAAAATGTTGTAAAAAATAAAATCAAATTTTTATATTTTAAATTTAAGTGTTTTTAAATATTAAAAAAACAGCAATGTACATATACTATTGTACACCTCCATATACCCTCATTTACAACATGGAAAAATATAAACATTAGCACATAAATTATCGTAGCTAGCTACCATAATGATAGTAATCACAAAAATTATATAACTCTTGTCCAAATGCATGAAATGTTTTAAAACTTAATTATCATTTTGATTTTAAGATTATATACATGACTCAAATGACTTGTTGAAATAAACTCAAAAAAAAAAAAAATTATATAAACTTACCACGCCAAGCAGAGACTTTATCTTCTTAATATGATCCAAAGAGAATGATATGTTTGTTAAGACACAAGGTAGAGACTCAACACCTTCCTCTCCACTCCTTATAGGACTCTTGTCATCTGCCACCATTGAGCTCTTCACCACACTCCATCCGAAATCCGAGATAGAGTTAAATACAGAGAACACGGCCGAAGGGATCCTCTTAAAGAATCCCTTCTTGGCGCGCAAGGCCGACTCAGTCGGCCGGCGCGAGGGAAAGGACAAGGGCAGAGAAGGGTCATCAGCTCTTTGAAGACAAGAGAGTAGAGCACCCACAAGGGAGTAGCCATCTCCAAGAGCATGGTGGAGTTTGAATATTAAGGTGCCTTTGGCACTTGTTGTTGGATATTTGATCACATGAACTTCCCACAGTGGTTTGTCTTGAGGGGTTTTTTCCATTAATATATTTGTTACATATTCATCAAAGTATTCATCATAGAATTCTGATGACTCATTTTTTGGGAATATGGGAACTTTTATGTGGTTCTCTGCCTTCACTTCCACTTGCTTCCACCTCATTTCTCCATGTTCATCTCTTATCTGATCTCAAGCATATACATACACATAATAATAACTACAAAAAGTTAGTATTGATAATGATGAAAAAATATAAAAAATATTCAATTATTTATTGTCACGTCATATTAAAAAAAAAATTGACTCAATGATGACCCATAAACTTGATAGTCTTAAAACCAAGAAGAATGTATAATCAAATATTATTGATATTATTATTAGTACATCAAAATTAATTTTAAAATAAAAATTTACCAAATAGAGTAAAATTGGAAAAAGAAAGAAAGAAAGAAAAGGACAGATCAGAGTAATCTACCAATAATATGAAAGAAAGAAAACAAATTACTACAAATATTAAAGGGGGAAAAGAAAAGAAAAAAGGAGGAAGATTAAGACCATTATGGAGGAAAAGCGTGGATTGATAGGTAGAAAGACATCTTGGAACAAATACACAGTTTGAGAGTCATCAATTGGAATTTCTGATTCCAAAAACCCAAAAACATATGCACATAGCAAAGGGGTGTTGAAGTATCTTCCACTTGGACTCACTGGCTCTGAAATTTCAAAGTTGTCCATCATACTCTACTAGTGTTACAAAAGAAGAATATATGATGAAAAGACTAATATTGATGGAGTATTACTTTTATTTGGAGCTTGGTTTAGCAAATAATGCATGTCACCTCCCCGGGAAACTTATAGGATGGAATAGCTAACTTGTATAATTAATTATGGTGGGTCACTTTTAGTTGCACTTATCCACTTTGAACTATCTTGATGTGAAATTTAATTTCATCATCATGGTCAATGAAGCTTACTTGAGTGTAGCTAGTCGATTAGGGTTAGGGTTGTTTAATGGTTAACTCATTAATTTTGTTATATATATGTAATAATTCATTATTAGTTAGTAGCAGATTTTTAAATGGAATTTATATTCATAGTGAGTTAACTCTCAAAATATCGGGTCAAGGATACCATGTGAAAAAGAAAAAACTGAGTGTAGCTTATAGATTATAGATAAAAGCATCTGTGATACTTACATTAAAATTTTACTTGTAAGGCTAGCTTAGCACTATTTTTAATTTCTCGTCATTATTGTCCTCCTATAATCCTCTGTCATGACATGCACATATTAAATGAGTTCGTGAATTGTATGTTCAATCTCCCACCAACAATTTGATAAGATAAATTTATGAGTTCATAAGTGAAATTTAAATTTAAATTTGAGTTCATATGTTACATTAGTTGAATTTGAATTTGATAATAAATTCAACTTATTGATCTGTTTATTTTTATAATAAATATCAATACATAATTATTTATTTTATATGCATGTATATTTAGTGTAGATACAATATGCTATAGAGAAGAGGGTTGAATTGAAACCGTTCTTTTTCTAGTCAAAGAGTCAAAGTAAAATGCTTGTGGTTAGAAATAGTCTAATTGAATTGCAAGAGACAAAATGAGTTTTGTCTCGTAACACGCAGTAGAAATAGAATTGTGAAACTCAAAAAGAACACAAGCATATATTGTCCATTATGGATCAGATTATGCTTTCATTATGAAAGAAGGCTCCGTCATAGTTCAACTATCTCCACTATAGTCTACATTGAGTTTTCACTACAACCATGGTAGAATTTCATTTTAATTTCAATGAATTACAAATATCAATTCAAAAGAAATTACACTTGCATCTCACAAGGACATTCAACCTAAGCTAACCTAGTTTAGAAATCAATATGAGTACTTTCTTAACTCACAAGAGGAACCTCTTAGGCTCACGACACAAAATAAAAACTATTCTAAATTTAGAATCAATTTTCAACGATGGCTTTTTTTCAAGAACCTAATCTCTTGCTTTTTCTTTCATGAGTCATGATTTTTTATAATTCCTCACTAATAGCTTTTTACCTCCATGAAAATAAAAGAGCTAAGCTTTAGAAGAAAAAAAATATATATATATAAAACATTCAAGACATTGAATGAGAAGATAACAGAAAATGAATTTTCTGAACGCTTTAAAAAGTTTTAAAACCGAAATGCTTTGAATTATATATATTCTTCTTACATCAACATTTGCCTCAATGTTCTTTTATATAGGTGTATTGTCTTCAAAAGTTGGTGCTCATTCGAAAACAAATCTGAGCAAATCATGATTGTTGCGAGAAATTTGAATTTGGAGTTTTGCAGAAGACAAAATTGATTTGCAATTTTGCAATTTTGCAACCCAAAACGCACAAATGTGCAGCAGCAGGGTAGTGGATTTACATTTTTGGTATCCTTGTTGTACTTGACGAATCTCACCTTTCATTTTATCTTTTAGCTCCAAAAATTAATCTTCATCCGTTCATGCAATGTGTGTTTGATTCATCAAAGGAGCCTTCTAATATGGTGAAAGTATATTAAGGACCTTAAAGGACCTGGGTAAAAAAAAGAATTAAGAAAATTCAGGGGCTGATTCATAAATATAAATTTTTGTATAAGAGCCCAATTCAAATCATCTCTTTTTATGAAAAATCCCCTTTCTTTTCGATGCTTCCGGCTTCTCTCTTTTTTTCTCTGTTTTATCCTTTAATTTACATATTTGGTTCAAATCCTTTCAATTTCTTCAACTACTTGTTTTTTTCTTTTCTTTACCTTTCTTTTTTTTTCTTTTTTAATAATTTGGGCATGCAAACAAGCCAAAAAAAAAAAAAAGGAACCTAAATGCCTTAGAAGTTCTACTCGAGGATTCTCCATGCTCAGGCTTCAAAGCTCTCCATGTCCATGCTCACTATGCTGCCCTCCATTTTCGCACAGTTCCATGGTCGTCACTGTCAGTCACCGGAATCTCTTCCTCTTCGTGGATGTTATGATCATTTTGGGACGATTTTTTTTTCCTGGAGGCCTTGTTGGCCTTACTGGCACAGTGACACTTGCAATTCTGGGAAGAAATTAATTGGGGTGGGAGAGGGAGATTCGAGGGGAGACCATGGGGGAGCTCGGGTTTGTTTGAGACATACAAACTAACGAACATGATTGGATTGCAAATTTCAATAACTAAGGTGCCAAGTTAAACAAATTATTTTATTAAGTACGGCGTTATCTATGACCGCACATTTAGAATATTCCAAATTGGACCTTCAAGGTCCTGAAAATACCTTCCCCATTATAGACAATTCACTCCTTCCTGAAATATTTTGGTGAAAAGATTTTCACTTTTTCCTCTAACGTGCGCTATTCCTGAAGCTTCTATTTCCTCCTAACATTACAGAAAAAATACTGCAGATTGATACAAAATAGGAGCAGCAAATGTGGGCTTAAAGTAAAGTGTTCCAAGCACCAGGAATGGACTTTTTGTCCTGTACTCATAGAGTCATAGCTCAAATAATCAATATATCAAATATATTTTAGAAAAAGTTTTCAGTATATCTCAAAAAGTGAGGTATACAGTATTTTATCACTTCTTAAAAAAGTTTTTTCGAGGTATACCGAAACACCTTCCTATATTTTAAACTTTTACATCCTAACCAAATACAATGTTTTAGTTATCATCAACAATAATTTTTTTTCTAAACTCAACATTTACGGTGGATTATATTGGAGAAAATAGATAGAAAATTATTAATATATATTTATTAAAATAGATAAAAAAAATAAGAAAAATTATTTTAGGAATTAATTTATTTATTTTCATTAATTTCAATGAGAGAAAATCTTGATAGCCAATATTAGGAAGACAATAAAAAGTCAATATTATTTTTTTTTCTCTTTTCATTTTTGGCACTCATTATTTCCCTAATTACACTCATTGGCTCCTTATTGGTCCCATAACATTGGTTCTCTAGCATTATTTTTTCAATGACTAAAATGACTTATGAGTGAAATTTCAGAGATCAATTTGAATTATGAATAATAATAACATATTAGTGACATATGGACAAATAATATTGAGACATTGCATGTGGACAAATCATGTTATGATAACACTATTATTCATGTTAGCATGCCACGTGTCACTAACTATTATTATGTCATTAGATTCTACATTGACAAATTTTTTTGACACATGGCACTTAACGTTTATGTTGTGAAATTTTGGAAGGCAATTTAAATTTTAATTTTAATTATTGCATTTGGTTTTTTATGGAAAATATTTAGCAGTTACATAATGTAGTTATAATTAATTATAATTTATTTATTTTAATTATAGTTGTATTTATTAATTTACTGCTCAAAAGATATTTAGTATTTATTGTTGTAATTATAAATGTTAAATTAAATAAAATAATTTTAGATTATAATACTTAATACTACTCTTCTTTATTGATGTCATTATTATCGAATCGAATATTCTAATGGTAGTTGCCCTTAGCTTATAGCTTCTATGTCGCGCACATGTGAGATCTTATTACATGAAGGTGATTGCTCTTATTCCCTAATATTTAGGGTAACTATACACCACTAGAAACACTATGGACAATTGCTATGTTATTGTAGTTAGTATGTCGTTTTTTTTTTATTTAATTATATTTTAATGAAAAAAAAGAAAATAATAAATATATTTCTAAGTTTTTAAAATTCGTATAAAAATATCTCCAAGTATTGAGAAATACTTAAAGGTTCCTAACCTCTTAAAAGGATACACATGCACGATATATTCATGCATAATGAAAATTGTTGAGGTGGATAAAACGGTTCTGTAACATTACTCATGTGACTATTGGAGCTCTTTTGAAGCACCACAATGCTCGCGTTTTGAGGGTTTAGCATAAATCCCTAATTGTTGAAGGTGCTCGAAATTTTCTGAATTTCCAAAACAACTACGCTACGTAGCCAATATAAATCTGACAAATAATAACCAATAATAATGTTGGACTGGCCCACATACTACCTGAAACCAAACCCAAACCTAAAATCACCAAACCTAAACTTTTCATCCTTCATCCTTCTCAAAAATCACCATAACTACCATCCTTGATCGAAACCACCCAAACCACCATTCACTCCACTCTCACCATCACATCTCTAGTAAGCATCTCCGGCAAGCATTCTTCTTCTACTTCAATCATCGGTGACATTCTTCCTATTCTCCTTCACCGCCATTCTTCTTTTATGTCGATCATCGCATTCTTCTTCTCACCATCGAGAGAACACAAGCCACTGTGCCTTCGACGCCGGTGAACATCACTGTTGAACACCGAATCTGTTGAACCATCAAGAAACTATAAGCAATGGTTTCTACTATTTTGTTCACCGTCATTGATTACTTTCTCAGCGTCTCTCAAGCAACCACAAGGAAACACTTCAACCACCGCCACCATCGTTCCTTCATCCTTACTGATTGGTACTTATCCATTCTCAGTTCTGAAAGTCCCATTTTAACGTGGAGGTAGT
>JASCZI010060613.1:60681-76456 GCA_036250425.1 Stylosanthes scabra | reverse complement strand
ATATATATATATATATATATATATATATATATATATATATATATCAAGTTGTGACTTCACAAGATGATGAAGAGTAGTGAGCATGGTTTTAATTTAATTAGAGTGATAATAAAATAAAAAGTGGCTTCTTTAAAATATTTTATTAGCAAAAACTAAAGTAATAAAGACTCAACTAAAAATAAAGAGAGAAATTAAAAAAAAAATGTAAATAATACCATGTAGGCATGTAAAGTCAACTCAGTTTGACTTTGAATATGGAGTAATAAGTGGACCTAAGTGTTCTCAATAACATAAACACATACATTCACTCACTCAACACGCGCAAGATCAAAATGTTTCAATCCATGATGAGGATCAAAAGAATTTCATTCATGAAAATTGATCTATTTTTAATATTTATTATTCATCACCTTCATTCCATTGTCTTTATTATGAGTTACTATAATCGTAATTTAGATGTAGTGGTATTATATGTAATGTGACGAGATGAATTAATGATATAATAAGGCTTGCTTAATGACCACTGCTACTCCGGCATATATAAAATTAGAATAAATTTAATTATACATGCATTGATGTGTTTGTTTATGTGTTTTCATACTTAATATATCTATATGTTAAGTGCAAAATAATAAAGTCTTAATATAAAAATTTTAAACATAAAAATAATGAAATTTAGCATAAAAAGTTAAATCATAACTAAAAAATTAAAAATTATTTTTATTAGAATAAATGTATGAATGTATGTATATATAATATTATTAATAAAACTATATATTTTAACACGAAAAAATCTAAAAAATTATAATTTTAATTTATATTAGCCAATATTTATAGTAAATAGTCCAACAATTTTACATTATATTTTTTGTTAATACTTTTAAATATTAATGACTAACTGATAATAAAAACAATAAATTATAGTAGCCCCTAACATTATTGTTCTTTTAACATTATTAATTAATCTAAGTTCCTGATGATGCCGTGTAAATAAAAGGATTACTATGTAATTTGGTTATATTTTTTTTTATCATATCTATCACCATGACTTAATTGGCATGCACACATGTTCATCACAATTGTAATTAAGATTGATAACAATACAAAGAACAAGCATTATAGAAAACGACAGTAACTGTAATGACAAAATTATCTTCTTTTTTTTTTTTTCTTTTTTGAAAAAAAAAAGTCTGAAAGGGATGAATAATAGTATTATTATTTCATAACATGATATTGATACTAATTGAACATTTGCCTTGCTTACTTTAATTGCGTGTGTGTGCAAGTTTCATGCATATAGCGTTTAATTAGAAAATATATATTAACAATTATGACGGTGCATTCCCTCCATGAATCTGTCTATGAATTTAGTTTTTGTCTATGGTATGCAAATTCTATCTTGAAAGTCATATTTTAAAATTTTAATCTTGTTTATGAAAGTGGATAATTCAATAATAATAATAGAGTTTCATTAGCAATAATATTGCCACAAATACAAACATGATTACATAAACATAAATATATATATACAATTATGAATTTGATATTTTTTTTGGTACGTAGGAAGATCTCCTAGATCCAATACACCCAAACTAATTCCTTACGCCTTATTTTTTTTCGGAGTTTGACGTGATCACATCCCTTTTGCATACATATCGCCCTAAGATTTCAACCTGAAACTAAACACTTAAGCAACCAAAGCCACTTACTACTTGTGCTAGGAAACGTGACTATTATGAATTTGATTTTGATATATGGTGAATATAAAATTATTTTACACGCATATTATAGCAAGCCTGATAGTGAAATAGCTACATTTTTTATTGATAGGTAAATGATTATTCAAATAAACGAATGTGATTAGATGATTGTGTGAAATGTTATAAACAGTTAATGTATTAAAATTAAATTCTAAAAGTTTTACATAAATAACAAATTATGAAAATAAGAAAGAAAACAATTTATTGAGGAAAATGTAAAATGTTTTCTATTATCACATTTAAAATTTTTTTTAAGGTATTTAATTTATGTGAACATCAATTTATTTACCTAATACCACTCAATATAATCATAGTGTATAAAACATAAATGTAATATAATTTCACAGTGTGGCATACATACATGATATGAATAATGAGACTGGTGTTTGATTTAGTGTGTAGCTTTAGAAAATATACAGAACATCTTTATTCGATATTTCTTTTTCATCTAAACCTATTACATAAAGGGAAATGATTAGAAACGTGTATAATTAGATGTGTTTTAATTTCATTGACGTGTACAATGAATGTAAAGCTAGGATAACTGGATAACATCATATCAGTATATCAATATTATAATTAATTAAAAGTTTTGAAAAGTTTTTTACCCAAAAGAATTATTGACAGTAGTTTTCACACGTCCCTTCAAATTCATAGACTTCATACCTAACATAAGACAGGCATTATCAAATATCTAATCTAATGTAGTATAGGGCCACATATTTAATTTGTATAAACAAAAACAAATAGAAAATTAAATACCTCCACATTGATATTCATTATTATAATTTTGGAAGAGTCTCAAGTATTTTAAGAATGCTAATATTTCAATAATTATAAATATTATGTATTTGATTATTATTATTAAAATTAATGGCTAAAATTATTGAAAAAAATGATATTTTTGAAATACTTGAAAATTATGTTGAATTTTTTATGTTTATATATATAGGACATGTGCCATCAATCTTTTCCTTGCTAGGGCCAGAGATAAATTACTTTCTTTGTGGTTAAAAAGATTGAAACTTTAGTGAGACAATGTGTGATGGAATATATATGGTCCTGTTTACCTAATTTTGGTATACCAAATTAAACTAGACTACTAAGTGTCATAACACCTTCAAAAGAGTTCAAATCAATAACTGTTTCATTCTATCTTCACTCCCATCAAAACACTGTTACATTCTCCCATGCTTTGTTTTTGCCTTTCAATACCACATTTAGCCTAATAAAGACCTTGGTCATATATAGATCTTGTAATGCGATTATTAGTATCAAAAATAAAATAAAATAATGTTTCTTCATATACAAGAATATTTATAATGTTTGAGATGTCTCTTTGTTATAAGTTTCTACCCTTAGAAGGAACTATATATCAGGCGTTAAATTCTCAATAATGTTTGAGATGTCTCAAAAACAAGATAAAATAACTTAAAATTATTTTATTTAATATTAATTAATTACTATTAAATAAATATATAATTATAAATATTATATATATAAATTATGAATGATAAGTAAAATTTGGTAATTTAGGGTTTTGTCTCTTTAGCATTATAAAAAAATTCAGAATTCTACAAGCGAGACATGACTAATAATAATGTCATAAATCATTTCACTTAAAAGTAGATGATGTGCATAAATAATTACATATTTAACTGCTTAGAATGTTTACACAAATTTTACTTTTGGAAGTTTTTGTAGTGAAGAAGTACCTAGCTGAAGGGGCCAACAATAGTAGTGGTGGCACCATCCTCATGTATATTGCTTTTTTATGACCTCCAAATGAAATACTAAGAAACTTTATATTATATGATTGTCTCTTCTGTCTTTCAAATATGACCATCGGTGAAAAAATGACTACCATTAATAATACTCTTCTTCCCTTACTAAAAAAAATACCCAAAATTTTCTTATAGGTGCTCCTTTCTGTATTGTATATTTGATGAGAGGCAAATTGGTTACCGGTGGTTACATGCATATATGCCAAAAGATGAGTGGCATGATGAAAAACATTCTTTTCTTTATGGAAAGAAAGAGAGAAGGAAATGGGAGTGAGGAGGTGATTGAATGGGTCGAAACGTTTCTCCGAGAAATGCGGCTACTTGCCGCCTCTTTTGTTTCTTGTCAATTGTTTCGTGGAAATGACCATTCTACAACCCTCCTTTCTTCTTTTTCATTAACCAAAGAGATTCATACAATTATTACATATAATTAACACCAACTAATAATAATCATTATTAACAAAAAACAGTGGCACTATTTGACCCTTCCATCGTGCTTCTTATATCTCTCACCTCTACACTTGTGTCTTCTTTTTAATAACTGTCATTATCTAAAATATTATATAATTATATCACATTATATACGATTTGGATTAAAATATCTCATTCTATTATTATATTGCATTGCACTATATGTGCCACCCTCTCGTAGAATTTTTTTTTTAATTTTTTAATTTCAAATATGATAAAAATCGCAAGCAAGCTAAGCAAGATATATATATACATATGTTGGTTGGGTAAATTTTTTATTTTCTGAAATTAATTATTAAAGTTGGTTTTGAAAAATATTTTATTTTTAAATTTTGCTATATATTTAGTAAATCAAACTAAAAATAATTTTCAATAAGTAGAAATTAAATAACAAATAGTTATATTTAGTAAAATAATAAATTTGAAAATGAATTAGAGAATAATAGACATAAATATGAAAATCAATTTGGATATTTATTAATATACGACACTATATTAAAATTGTGTGAAAACATAAGGAGTGGCATGTTTGCTAATTAAAAAATGAAATTATAATTATGAGTTTAGGTTATTTGAGCAGAATTAATGATATTGAATAATAAATACTATTTTGTTTAATTTATACCATGCATATATGTATTTTTGTGAAGTTGGATGGAAGCTAAGAGAGCAAATTAATTAAATGAAATATTTAAATAAAACAACCAATAACCATGTCTTGCTTACACTAGTGTTTAATTAGTTTTATGAGTACTATATTATATACTACAGTCCTTCCTACCAATTTGTTTGTTGTTTAGTTTTAAAAATTGGTTCTCTCATCTCTCTCTTCTCTCTCTCTCCTGAAGTTGCGTGTGTGGGATGGTGCTGTTTATGTGTGAAAAGTCAGCGTCCTCTTTCTCTCTCTCTTCCATTCTGTTCTTGCTCGTATAAACCTCCCTATATCCTCTTTTGTTTGTTAGTTATTGAGAATCGATAAAGAGAAAGAGAGTAGAGAGCAAATTAAACAAAGCTCTATATACTTAATAATTTGCTTTTTGGTGCTTCCTAATAGCCATAATAATCCCCTCTCATCTTCCTCCTAATCCCTATCTATCTATATATTAATTAGGCCGTCACCAAGTGAATTATTGAATATACTTGCATGGTCGTTTGCATTCTGATCTTCACGTCTTCCTCTATTAATTCGATTCGAGAGAAGAATAGAACCAGCAAGAAGTTTCTATGTTGTGTCTACTTTAGTTTAAACCCTCCGGTTTGAACGGTAAGAAAAAAAAATAATAGCAGGAGTTCTTGATCGCTGATGAGGCAGAAGGTAGAAAAAGCATGTGCAGCAGCTTAGTGAGGGCAATGGAGAACAATAATTACAACCACCAGGGTGATTTAACCGATATACTCCGTGGAGGACCATTCGGCGGTGCTGCCTCCGCTTCCGATGAACCACCGTCGTCATATCACTGGCAACAACAACAACTCGACAACGACGCCACCAGCAGCTGCTACTTTGGGGATCCATTCTCAACCATGAGAGATCCTTTCCTTCACGAGCTTCACATCCCTCCTTCCTCCTCTTACTTCGAAGAACCACCACTACCACCACCGCCACCGCCGCCGCCGCCTACCTTGGCTACTCCTCCTGTTTATAACAGTTACGGTGGTGGTGCACACCTTCATCAACATGAGATGAGATCTTCATCTTGTTCTGCTTCTTCTTCTTCGATTAGCTGCAACAACATATTCTCGAACATGATTCAGATCTCTCCGAGCGCTAATAACACTTCGTCTTCTTCTTCGTCTCCAAGACCTGCAGCAATTAAGGCTTCTCCATCATCATCGTCTTCTTCTTCTATGCTCTCAAACTCCATGGTCAATGCAACATCAATCCCTTCCAACAAGCAAGATTGCCATCTTCTCGACAACGCTGCTGCACTCCAGATCTCATCTCCGCGCAATCCCGCTCTTAAGCGCAGGTACTCGTTAATTGAATCTGTATGCTTTGTTATTCTTCTTCTTGTTGATGCTGGCACCCTGAATTTCGTGAAACCAAAAATAAAAATTACTAGTGTTATACAAATTAATTATTATTATTTTTCGGGAAGTTGAGAGAAATTTTTAATTTTAATTTTTTGATTTATATATATAATTTTTTTGGGGCCGGGTGTTACTGTAGAGAAAGTAGGGTTTGGCATGAGTTAGGTACTTCTTGAATTGAATTCTTTTCATTGTGCTTTCCAAATTTGTTTCCGTTGACTGCAAACACAGAGTCCTCTTATATATATATATATTAATCGCATGGCATGATGAGAGAAATTTGTTAGTTTGATTTGGAGAGAGCTTGAATTCTGTTTCTTAGTTTCGTAGGGTTTAATCCACCTGAAAAAGTACAGTTACCTGCGCTATATGCTATGCTTGGTATACAAAAACTGAGCTTTCAAGCAGTTAATTCTTTCGACTAGCTACCTTTTTCCCCCCACCTGAAATGTCCTATTCATTTCTTCGTCATCCACCATCATATGGACAAAAACTTAACCCCCCTTCTTCTACAATTTTCAATCCACACCATCCAAAAATTAATTATTTCTAATAATTCTAATTTTTTACACATATATATTAAGGAAAAACTTGAATTCGTATTTTTTTTTTGTAAAAAAATGAGACAAATATCATATGAAAATAAATAACTCTATTTTCACATTGTTAATTTTGAGTAATTAATTGACCCGTGAGATATATATAGCATTGCTATTACTTATTAGTAAGTAAAATTTGAGGGATCTAATTAATATATGATATAATAAATAAAGTAATTAATTAAGTAAGTAATTAAATGAAATGAAATGTGTAAATGTATGTATGCAGGAAGAATCAGGCGAAAAAGGTGGTGTGTATTCCTGCACCAGCAGCTGCAAACAGCAGACAAACTGGAGAGGTTGTTCCTTCCGATTTGTGGGCATGGAGAAAATATGGTCAGAAACCCATCAAAGGTTCACCTTATCCAAGGTAACTTAACTACTTAAATAATTTACATTCTTAATTTCTTCTTTTAATTACCCCCTCTCCCCCCTTACCTTGTTATTACTCTAATTAGAATAACATTATTGGTTTCTTGGTAACATACACCCAATATTATTAATTAAAAATCCATGTTATTGCTGACCTATAACTGAAATCATCACATCAATTTCTTGCAGTGTACTACTGTGTCTCTTCCATGTTTCTTGACCATTCAACAAGAATTTCTTTAGCTATAATTATCTTTTTTTATTAGAAATTCATTCAACCCAAAGTTAAAAGCAATATTTTCTTTTAATATGCTAGCTATCACATGAATATCAATATATTTTGACATTGTCAATTTATCAAATTTATACTACATAATTTGATCATTAATTGTTGGTGATATATATTAAGATGAAGAACCATGTGACATTAATTTGATAATTATTTTTTATTATTATTAGGGGTTACTATAGATGCAGCAGCTCAAAGGGTTGTTCAGCAAGGAAACAAGTGGAGAGGAGCAGAACAGATCCAAATATGCTTGTTATTACTTACACTTCTGAGCACAATCATCCATGGCCTACTCAGAGAAATGCTCTTGCTGGTTCAACAAGGTCTCAGCCATCCAAGAACAGCAACAACAGCAGCAGCAATGCTAATAACAACAATGCTTCTTCAAAGAATTCAGAACCCTCAAAGGTTTGTGGTAATAATAATAATAAGCTAAAGGAGGAGAATAGTAATCAGCAGCAAGAGATGAGCAGTGAAGGAGGGAGTGCTTCAGTGAAGGAAGAGATGGATCATCATCATCATCAGCAGCATAGTAATCATGAGCTTGAGCTTGAACTTGAGTTGGATAATGATGAAGAATTCAGTGATGGACTTTCATACAAGCCATCAATGATTGAAGAGGGTGGTAATAATAATAACAATAACAATCAATCTTCTGAGGATTTCTTTGCAGATTTGGGGGAAATTGAAGCTGATCCATTGAACCTGTTGTTCAGTAGTAGTCATCAAGGTTACAATGCAGGTGGAGGTGGTGGTGGTGATGATCAAAGGGAATCCAAGGCCTTAGATCCATTCAATATCTTTGATTGGTCTTCATCAGGAGGAGACACCAATAGCAACAACAATTCATCATTTGAAGAACCTAATAATAATAAGGGAAGGTTATAACAAAGACCTCCTCCACAACAATTACATGAAAGAAGCACCCTCTAGTAGTTAATTAATCATACTCTAATTAATTAGATGGTGATGGTGCAATAATATATCATTATCAAAGGTCATGTTATATACTTACTCTTCTCTTATTATATATTATGGTTTTCTTTAAACTGATTCATTTTTCTTGTACTTGCAAATTGTGTATTTATTATTTTATTTAGTAACAGATAAAATAATAAATACATAATGATTATACAGGAAAAGTAAATCATGTAATTAATTGATCACTGTTGTCTTTGAAATGGGTCATGTGGCCTGTGGAAGAAGATCAGATTTGATCATTTGAGAGAGAGAGAGAGTGATATTTTCAAACCCTTTTTCTTTTCTTAGCTTGTTATTTACCAGAACAACAACAACAGTCAGCAGGGAGATAAAAACATAGAAGAGAGTGAAAAAACAAAAAAGAGTGTGTGTGAGAGAGAGAGAGAGAGTGCTGGTTGATTGGAAGCAAAACCAAAGGAGTGCCCACATTCCTTTTGGGAATATTGGTGGATGGGACAGAAAGCTGAGGAACAGAAGGTTTGAACAGTTTGATGGCAAGTACAGTCACTTTGTATGAGAGAGATAGACATGATTCGAAAGCTCAGTGAGGATGGACTAGATTGATGATAAAAAGGAGGAGATAGAAGAGGATTCATCTTTTCAGGTGGCCACAATTATCTCACTTTCCTCCCTCTCATGTGGGTGGCTTCATATTCTTTAAAGAAAAAGAACAAGAATGGGGTTCCAACAAGATTTTGCTTTGCTTTGCTTTGCTTCGCTTCCTGAGATAGATGATCATCAACAATTTTATCAAAGTATAGGGTTAAAGTAGCTATATATTTATATATTAATATAAAGCTTGACTTTTCATATCAGTCATCTATCTTCTACTAATAATATAGGGATGTGTGACATACATATAAGGGTTGGGAAAATGGGAAAATGCATGCTTTGGTTCCTCGGCTTTCTGTTTTTTCTTTCTTTTATTATCCACCAACTTGTCTTTGTTATTAATTGTTTTCAATTATTATTGTTAATTAATATTAATATGTTTCTTACATTGCTAGTTAAGTTTATTATTAATTACTGGTACAGTTTAATTGGAAATTATTTATTGTATATATTAAATTGGTTCTTATCTGTTAGTATGGCTAGTTTATTATGGTTTTTAGATAACAAGGTTCCAGCAAAACGAGGTTGGCAATTAATCATTTTGCATGTGCATGTTCCCCTATTTGTGAATTTAATATTTTAGGTTCCTCGATCGGTTTAAATCATTATAATAACATTAAGTTTGGAGAACACAAACTGATGATTATGATACATAATATATAATTAAAGCATATAACAGCTTGCTAGGAAGCTACATCTTCCTTACTGCTAGGTTTATTATAATAAGTGTTTTTTAAACAATTAAAATAGATAATAAATATATTTATAACAGAATAAGAATTAATTAATGCAAACTCTTCATAACAAATTTCAGCATTATTTAATTTAATTTACAAATAACTATTTTGGCAACAGGAGATTAAAAAAATTCACTGTCACTTTCAGAGACTATTATTATATATGTTAGTATTTCGGTGTTTTTTTTTTTAATTTTATTTTCTTAAAATTTTCAAATTATTAAAACTGTTTTGGTACATATATATAGATTAAAGCTCAGTAGTATTATTTTTCTACAGTTTTGAAGGTAAATTATTACTTTTTTCCAGGAACAGAAGTGATGTGTGATCCTATTTAGAAATGAGACATCCTTTCTATTGTAAATAATGAACTTCAATACTGTATGCACCAAAAACTGGAATGAAATTTTGTAGCATAACAGAGCATTTATTGACACAATGTACATCCACACATTGTTCTTGTTCACACACACATACACATATATGACCATATATAAATAATTGTTGGAAATTTCCAAGCTAAGGAATGTCATCCTATTATTGTTCTTAAATTCTTTTTATGGTTAAAATTTTTGTTTTTTCTCTCTAGTGAAAAAAAAAAGGGGGGAAAACTTGAGACTTTATTGGAAGGACAAATATCAATCCATTTTTAACAAATTAAGTGTTCCAACAAATAGACTCTTAAATTATATATATAATTGAAACAATTATTGACTTTAAAATATATTAAATACTTTTCTTTTACAAATTAATTACCATAACTCTATCAAATAATAATTTATTTTTGTTGCTCCTAATAATAAATTAAACTGCTTATTTTTCTAGTTGTGATCATATATCATGATCCTATTCACAAAAGAAATTATTAATTGGATATTTAAACACAATAATTAATTCTTCAAGCTAAGCAAAATATATATAGACACATGTGCATGTTAATGTCAAATGTATTATTACAAGATTAGCAGAAGATACATGCATTGAACTATATATATATGGTGGAGGTGCTTCTCTATCTTAGGTCTAAATTAAAATGTGACATTATTATTTTGGCCTCAACACCTTCAATTGAAGCCACATATATCTCCAATTTCATAATGGAGACAACTTTTATTTTGCTCAAGCTAAGTTATATTGCCCTTTGGTCTTGTCAAATCTATGAACTTTAGTGAATTCCATTCTTACTCTCCTTACAAAATAATGAAGTCACTTCAATATAGAAAGAGAAAAAAAAAAAGGGGTCCAATTGGTGCTTTTGCACATATATGGGGTTACCTTCCCCTATTATTTGATTGACAAGTAAGAGCCATTATGTATTTCAAGGAATATTAATAATAATATGGATGAGCTACTAATAATATTCATTTTTTGTGGGAGTAACTGTAGTTCATGATTTTGAAGAAAGAAATTGGAGTTGTCATCAATAGAGATGACTCAGATCAAGTTGGATTATTCATTATATATACATTTTAAAAAAAAAAGATTTATGTAATTTTGATATTAATTTTTTCTTATTAAAATTAGAATATATTTTTATGCTCTTTTTATATAGAGATAAATTTATGAATAATTTATTAAAGTTAATTACCTTTGTTTAAATTACAAATTTGTTAAAATTCGAATTTATTTTTTTTTACCAATTATATATAAAAGGAATTTTTAAATTATTGGTCATAAATATTCCTCTCAGCCCTTTTAGTTTGATGGGCGGTGATAAGTATTAAGTAACTTTCTTTTATTTTGAATCATCAATCTTAATATGATTTGCATATGGAACATAAATCTCATCATTGTTTAAATTAATTAGTCAAATATCCATTAAGGAATACAATCTATAAATAATAATACGTCAAATAATATATGAATCACAATTATATGTTGATTTTCATGATTGATAGGGGCTAGCTAAAGTTCGTTGGTTTTGGCTAAATCTCTATCAAAACTGAGATATTATTCCTTGAAACTAATAAACATTCCATGGATCCATATATAATATCAATCATTTCATGATAAAGTATTTATTTGCTCGGTTATTATTGTTATGATGATTCAAGACTAATAATTTGATTTTAATGTGAAGTTGCACTTTAATTTGAGTGCCCCTTCTCATCATTGTGTGGTGGTGAAGTTATACATACTTGGTGGCGCTGTTCATTCTCATCACTAATCATGCTTCATGCATGTGTTCGATTATGAGAATAAGACTATATTTTTCTCTTCATTATGTTTTCATATAATGAAAGTTTTATTTATTCAACTTCAAACTAATCATTATAAGGGAGAAGCAACAAATATTTTTTGATACAGCTATGAGCTATGTAAATAAATATGTAATACTAAAAAATCTCAACAGTTAACACAACAGAAAGTAAATGAAAGAAACACCATAATTTTTCACATTGATTAAGAGGGCCAGAAGTTTTGATGACCTTGTTTGGCAAAGTACTTTTATGAGTTTATCAGTTGAACTTGAAAGTTGATTAATGAATCCTTTTAATTTTGGTAAAAAAAGAAAAACAATTTTTTTTTCATGGTATTGCTCAACCCAATATGTCTTCGTTGCGGATTTGAAATTCATTTAAGGGTCTGTGACGCTGGCTAATGGGTTCCTGCATATATAAGGTAGACTTCGAACTCTCGACATTTGTTTAAGCGAACTAGTAAGTTGACCATTAGATCAACTCAAATTGGTTAGAAAAATTGATTTTTAATATACAATTTTTTTGTACAATGGGGTCCTCGGCCCAATCAATTTACAATTTTTATTTAATTAGATTTTAGTTACGAGATAAGCCCAAGATGAAAGGAGCCCAAATTCTGAAAGCATGTTTGTTGGGCATGGCCTCATATTCATATGATAGATTCTCGGACTAGAAAAATAAATTTTAACCCGAAAAAGGAAAAAAGAAGAAAGCAAAAGAGAACAGTTTGACCCAATCTTCATGAATGTCTCCAAAAGATAAAAATATATAAGAATTTAACTAACCAACCAAGCTGGGGTTGATCGTGTCAGATTAGTCCTTCACTTGCATGCGGATATTATAAAAAAATGAAAATTTTTTTTTCTGTTGATTCATTATTAATAAAAAAAATGTGATGGGTGCATTATAACTTTAATTTTAAGAATATTATTTATCCAACATTGAATAATGAAGTGTTAAAGTTAAATGAAGTTTCAGCTAAGAATTACAACACCACATGCATTATTTGTAACTAAGTTGCCATGTTGTGTTGTCGAATGTGAAAAGTGAACAATCATTTTCTTGGTTATTAACAAGCCACGCTTCTTCAACATTTTTCACTTCATGCTTAAATCTTAAATAAACCACTTTCTTCTTCTTCTTCTTCTTCTTCTTCTTTATTCTTTCTCTTTTCATTTGATGCAGTTCTCCTCCACCCACAACACTTTCATGGCATCCTCACGCGCCACGCGACTCCTTTCACTCCCCCGAAGGGCCTTTTCTTCTTCTTCTCTCAAATTTGATGCTGGGGTTTCCTTGGTTCAGGGTGCTTCCAGAGGAATTGGCCTTGAATTTGTCAGTTATTCCTTTCCCTTATTCTTTCTACATTTCCCACATTCTATAAAATTTACCCTTTTTTTCACTATGTTGCTCCCTTTATGTTATTCATGATTATGTTCTAATTATGTTCTTTGTGATAATTCCTTTAGAAGAAACAAGTCCTTCCATAATTCTCAGCTGTTTTAGTTTCATCACTGATTTTTGTACTTTTTTATAGTAAGAGTGTGATTTATGGGTTCCCTTTTCTTAAAGAAACTTGGTTGCATTGTAAATAACATAATTGTACTGAAACAGTAACACTGCTTTCAGTTTCTGCCTTCTACAGGTAAAACAGCTGCTTGAGAAAAATGATGAAGGGCATGTTGTTGCTACTTGCCGAAATCCCGATGCATCAATAGGTCTTGCCCAGCTGAAAGATAAATTTGCTGATCGTCTAAAAGTTTTGCCGTTGGATTTGACTCTCGAAAGTTCAATTGAGGTCATGCTTTCCCCTTAAATGTATTCCTAAACTGAAGCATGCATATGGAACATTGCACATATCCATCCTAATCTATTATCGCTGGAAATTTATCAAATCTGCTTACCTTCTCCTGTAAGAAACGTGTGTTCGTCCAAATATTCATTGCCCCCATTAAAATTTATGAAAGAAATGGTTGATCTTAATAGGGCTATTGGTAATAGGATAACAGATTAGGCTGGCATCTGGTATGTGATTCAATTTTCATACAAGCCTCTACTTACAGACAAAATTATCGAATTCATATTATGTTTTAGGCACTATGGTGGTTCAGTTCTAGATCTAAATAAGTCCAAAACACAATAGGTTGTTAAACTTTGTGTTTCATTCATAATATTTCAGGCATCTGCATCATCAATTAAAGAGACATACGGCCATCTAAACCTTCTCATAAACGCCTCTGGCATTCTTTCGATACCTGAAGTATTACAACCAGGTAAAGTTTTTCTGTTTCATTCTTTGGTATTGGACTTGAAATGGCATGCAGCTTTCTTTTGTAATCTCAGGCAAAAGCTGATTATATTAACTGTCGGTACTATACAGAGACAACACTTAAGAAATTGGAGAAATCGGCCTTGATGCTTACATATGAGATTAACGCCGTGGGTCCTATCTTAGTTATCAAGGTAACAAAAAACAGTATTACATTCATTTGAATGCAATTACATTACTAGTGGCTCTGTGAGAGTATCTTTGTTTGAGACTATTGCTGTTAACAGAAGTTCAAGATTGATAAGGACTTTCATTTTCATGCAATGGTTTATCATGTGAGGATTTGTTTTAGTAGATTCATCAAGACCATTTAAGAAATAAAGATTTAAACTATTTCATGAACATATATATTCTGAATAGTTTAGTCCATTATTGATATGTTATTATTTTTCGAATTTAAAAAATCAGCACATGTGGCCTCTTCTACAAGTTGGAGGTGGCTTTGGAACCGAAAGAAGTAATGCAGTGGTGGCCAGTTTGAGTGCAAGGGTTGGATCTATTGGGGACAATCATCTTGGCGGTTGGCACTCGTATCGATCTTCAAAGACTGCACTCAATCAATGTAAGACTCTTTTATAAATGATCACTGTCATGGAATTTTCAATCTGATAACTCTTTTAGTCTCATCATGCATGTATGTGCAGATGAATTGGTAGTTAGTGTTCTTGTTTGAAGGGTAACCTTGATGACCTTTATCTTTCTGTTAACAGTGTCGAAGACGGCTGCTGTTGAATTCGCAAGAAAGAAGGATCCAATTGTCTGCATTTTACTGCATCCTGGCACAGTTGACACAGATCTCTCTAAACCATTTCAGAGGAATGTTCCGAAAGAGAAGCTCTTCAGCAAAGAGTTCTCAGTACAAAAGCTGCTAAGAATCATTGACAATGTCAAGAGTAATGACAATGGCAAGTTCTTTGCCTGGGATGGCCAAGAAATTCCTTGGTAACCATACCAATTTTTTTTTTAGATTTATTTTTTAAGCATAAGATGTAATAATGATACTAATGACAGGTGTTGAATATCTCTGCAATTGAGAAAATAGACTAGAAAATTGTAGTTCATGATGAAGTTCATTGATTCATTGATTGTTCTTGAAGAAACGCTTTTGGTGAATATCAATAACACTCTTCTTGTGATTCTGTGTTGAAATTGTAAGCTTTCAGTGAGTTACTTTCACTGCATTAACATGTTTAATACTAAGTCTGTTATAATTATTTATTAAAAGAAACTTCCTTTGGAGTAACATACTAACATTTGCTTCAGTTAAGAATGTTACTTTAATATTTTGAAACAGCTTAATAGCTTTCTCTCCTATAAATTGGAGAAATGGAACTTCACCATTTCACACAAATATTTAATCTAGGCATTAAACAAAGATAAGAAACAATCAAATGGCTACTCTTATTACTCCAAAAGATTCTTCTCCTATTGAAGATGCTGACACTATCAAGAGGGCATGCAAAGGTTTTTTCATCATTCTGCAATTCTATTCTACTTTATCATTTCTAATACTGATTACAATGCTAATTTTATTTTGTATGACATAAACATAGGATTAGGGACTGATGAGAGGGCCCTGATATCCGTATTAGCACATCGAAATGAAGCA
>JASCZI010060613.1:38294-60671 GCA_036250425.1 Stylosanthes scabra | reverse complement strand
TAGGCAGGCATATTTAGATCTTTATCACCAAGATCTTATCCAACAACTTAAATGTGAAATTTCAGGAAAATTTGAGGTAATAAAAGAAATTTTCATATGTAATATAATTTAGTAAAAGAATCAAATATATTTGAGCTGAGTTCAAAGCTTGTAAGCAGAGAGGTTTATGCTATTGGACAATGGATCCAGCTGAAAGAGATGCTGCATATGCTAAAGAAGCATTGGAGAAAGCAACACCAAATTATTACAAAGTGATTATTGAAATTGGTTGCACCAGAACTTCAGAAGAGCTTCTGGCTATAAAGCGTTCATACCAGTTTCTCTACAAACACTCCCTTGAAGAAGATGTTGCCTCTCACACATTTGGTGATATTAGGAGAGTATGTGAATATGAACTATTCTTTAGCTAAATAGAACAATTATGATCCAAATTATGAGGCCTGTGATTTTTCTTTTTCTTTTTTTGATGCAGTTGTTGGTTGCAATCATAAGTACTTACAGGTATGAGGGACATGTGCTTGATGAGAGTGTGGCTAATTCAGAAGCAAATGTTATTCATCAAGTAATTGAAAACAAGTGTTTTAGAGATGATGAAATCATTAGAATCCTAAGCACAAGAAGTAAGAAGCAGCTATGTTTGACTTTCAATGCCTTTAAGAACATCTATGGCTCAACAATCACCAAGGTAATGTTACTATGTTTAGGTTTATCATAAATTAATTAGAACTAATACAATGGTGTGGTAATTGCAGGGATTAGTAGGAAGTCCAAGTGATGATGAATACTTAGATGCAGTGAGAACTGCTATTCGTTGCATAAAGTACCCTCAAAGATACTTTGCCAAGGTAATTAACTAACTAAAGTCAGTAATTAAATTACTTTGGCTCAAGAAACATTATTCAACACAACATTGGGTTTTAATTAGGTGTTACGCAATGCAAAGAGTGAGTTTGGAATTGATGATGATGCTGTTAGCAGAGTTATAATAACTCGTGCAGAGAAGGATCTGAAAGAAATCAAGGATCTCTATTTCAACAGGAACAATGCCAACCTTGAAGATTTTGTGGCTAGGAACACTTGTTCAGATGGAGATTACAAGAATTTTCTTCTTGCTTTATTAGGAACCAGCTTTTAACACTTCACCACAGCTTAGCATATCATCTAATCAAAGTTTCTGAAATAAAATACTACTGCTACTAATAATAATATATAGCTAATAAACTCTCCTAAGCTTATGTACTTGGTGCAAAGTTGATTCTTGTGAACATCATTGTATTGAGTAATTTTATGAAATAAATTCAAAGAATTTAATTTTCATACATGTCCATTACATCGATTACATCTGATGTTTGCAAAAATAACTTCATTTTTCATTGATACCGTGATTAATCTGATGCTTTTCGTGCACCAAAATTAAACTCAAATTCAAATACATGGAGTGATGAATGATTGTACAACGAAATTGGGAATCAATCCAATAGAACAGTGGCGCCCAAATCTTTGAGTTTCTGGAGAATGGGATCAGCTTCGTCCTTAGTGAGACCTTTCTTCAAAACGCAAGGAACCTTCTCCACCAGATCCTTCGCTTCTTTGAGCCCTAAATCGGTGAAAGCCCTAACTTCTTTTATGATCTTTATCTTCGATGCGGCCTCGTATTTCTCCAGCTTTATATCAAACACTGTCTTCTCCTCCGCCGCCGCTCCCGCACTCGCATCTGTACCAGCACCGCCGGCGCCGGGCCCACCGGATGCTGGGCCGAGTGGGCCGAGATCCGCGGCTGGGCCTGCGAATCGGTCGAGGCCCAATTTGAGTCTCCAGAGGACGGAGAAGTCGTGGCGCTCGAACCTGTCGAGGAGGAGGAGCTCGTCGGCGATGCGCTCGAGCTTTTGGGAGCGTGGCTCGGTGGAGAGGTGGCGGCGCGTGGGGATGAGGGAGGAGCAGGGTTTGGGAGTGAGTGTAAAGAGCCTTCTGAGGGATCTCAAGCTCTGTGACATCTTTTCCGAGGATTTTGGGGTTTGGAGGCTGAACGGAACAACGTTGCCACTTAGATTGGGGAACAAAGAAGGTGTAGCGTGAGAGGGAAGCTGTCACAATTAGGGTACACCTGGGCTCTTTTGGGCTTTTTGGCCCAGCCCAATCCAACATGTCCAAGCCTTTTAATATGATATCTTAGGCCTTTGAAAATGTATCATAACACAAAAGTCATAATACTTGTAACAAAAAAAAAAAGTCATAATTCAATATAGAGTAAACTCTTACTAAACACCCACCCAAGTTAACACGTGAACGACGATTTATGCTCCTTAACCATTTCTTGGATTCGATTCTTCTTGGAAGATAAAAATGGAGCTTGTTTGGGAGGGTCGTCTACTTTGCCTTAGGAAAAAAAATTGAAAAAATTCATTTGCTATTGAAACTTTTATTTTAATAAAAAAAACCTACAAATATTTTTTTGGAAGCGTTTCCGATATACCTAGAATCAGGTGTTCATGTGTTTTTAACCGTTGGTCTTAATTAATTTTAATTATAAAATATATATATGATAAAGATCAACGCCCAGAAACACCAATGTTCACGGGTATACTTGAAACGTTTCCTATTTTTTTTCATCGATATTTTAATGTCATATATAAATAACTCTGATTGTAAATTGGGTTTTGCTCACCAGATAGTATGTGAATGTAAAACATTTGAGGTAGCAAAGTAGTATACTGCTGAAGAATCAAACATAGTTAATTAGATTGTTACTTAACACTAATCACATGAGTGATAATACTTTTTCTATAAATAAATATATGGAACTGAAAATATCTTAGGACCATAATACTATACAACCAAATCTGCTACCAATTCAGATATTGAAATACCTAAAAGCTCATTTCATTCTCCATAGTAAAATTAGTGAATCGTTTGTTAAGTTTTTTTTTTTTTTTTTTTTCCCAATTCCCATTGTACATTTTCATACAACCTATTCCACAGAGACAGAGCAAGCTGCAATCTCATGCTCCTCGTTATCACCATCCACTGAATCTAAATCATGTTTAGAACTGCTCTTAGAAAATCGATTATTCACCCTCCTGTTCTTTAAAATCACTTGTGATTTCTTCATCAACTTGATATACTTCTTCCTAACACCCAACAAGGGATGCTTCTGAAAAGCTGATGTATCAGAACTATAGGCTTCTTTAAGAATAACTGAAGAAGTGTTGTTTCTAAAAGATAGATAAAACATATGAGGATGCCGCTCAAATGCTCTGTGCACTTTCTGTGGCAACCCCAAATACTTCTTGAGGCAAAAGAGCTTCTTTCTCTCTGCAGAATGTTCAACAAAAAGCGAAAGCAGTTCATGAAGAACCCCCACTAGTCTTTTCTCAGCTATGTCACTGTCTGGATCTAAGTTTGAGAAATCATCATAAGGTGAGATATAAGGAAGCTTTTGAAACTCATCTAGCCAATTCTGAATCTTTGTCCTCAACCTCAAACCCTTTGATGGGAAAAAGGGAAATTCAATGGTCTCCATTGGGCACCCAGAGATCAAACCTCTTTTCATGGCATTATCTTCCATTGCAGAGAAAACATTTTCCCTTCTTTCAACAGCCAATGCCTTCAATCCACCTTCCATCTCCACAAACTTGAAAGAGTCATCAAGATTTCGATCTGGATACTGCAGAAAATCATCAGGCAGCCCCAAATACCACTGCATCCCTTGAATTATCTTTAAAGGAAGAACATTCTCTCTGGTCATCAGTATCATCTTCTTCAACCTGGATCGTAAATCCTCCCTGTAATCTTCATATACTCTCTTCTCGTCCTTGTCAATCTCGGCTGCTTCCGGTGTCAACCTGAACCAAGGGAGATTATATTGAGGACCTGTAAACTCCTCAAAGATGGATGGATACTGTCTCATAAATCTTGCAACCTTCATGGGCACATCCAATTGTAATCCCTTCTTGGACACATCGGAGATAGGGATGCATTCATTGGGATTCCGAGCAATGCAGTTTTTGAGAGCAATTATTGGCTTCAGCAGAATGGATTGGTGGATATACTCAATTGATTCATAGTAAGAATCTTTCTTCCATTTCATGTACACATTCACATAACTATACCTCTGCATAAGGAAAAAGCGATTAACAGGAACCTTGCCATCAAAGGAGATGATTGATTCTCCAAAGTGCCCAAGCAACTGTTTGGTTGTTTTGACTGCAGGTTTGTTATGGACGAAAAACATTGATTGAAAGTTATCAGCAGCAAGTGTGTTTAACCTAAATATCATAGAGCTCAATTCAGTAATTGTAATTGTAGTTGCTAATTATAATCAATTAATTAACTAACTGGTTTCACTCAATAATAAAATAAAAATAAAAACAAAAAGTTCAAAATTGATCAGATTTATGTAAATATCAGAAACAAGTCAAGAATTGATAAATCCAGGTTACAATGACACATGAATGGCAGGAAAGAATACATAATTCTTTAGCTTTCAATCTGCCACTAGGGCCAATTCCTGAATTACCACAGGTTCCTTAATAATCTGTTCTCAAAATATAATAACATCTAAGCAAAGACACAATTTAGAACAGTTGAGAAACAGAAGATAATAACTTGCCAGCCAATTAGCCTGTTGATGGGATAAGGATCTTGGATGAAGAGATGGAGATATGAAAGAGGAAAACATACAATTTCAAAGAAAGTAACAATGCAACTCCAAATAATGGAAGAAGGACTAGAAATCTATAATAGCTGAATGATCTTATCTAACACAGCATTGGCAATGTCAACTGAGGTTTTCCTTTCATTTAGCCTGAACCCAAGCAAGCTGCAATTCATATACTGTATCACCAAAAAGAAGAACTATAAAAATGATCAAGGCATGATAGGCACTGCAAAATGTGGCATACCTGATCAAAGGAATTATCCTTGCTAAATTCAACTAGATGAAGCATCTGTAAATCATAATTCCTTCAGTAAATGATGCAGAACAACCGTAACACATGAAACACTCCCAAATCCTGTTGATTCTTCATCAGAAGCAAATCAGCAACTCTCAATTTGAATAATAAAAAAACGAAAAAAAAAATAGAAAGAATGAAGCAGCAACTCACCAACACCGGTTCTACCTTCAGAGCTGGCGAGCGGCGGCGCAGAGCTACAGGCGGACGACGGCGACGCAGCTGGGAGAAGCGGAGACGACACAGAACCGGACGAAGGCGAGGCAGCTCCTGAAGACGACGCAGAACCGGATGAATGCTAGGAAGCCGCTGGAGACGAGGCAGAACCTGCTGCCACGACGGCGACAGCGACGGCGTCTACTACGACAACCACGTCGGACTCTAGAGGCACAGAGAGAGAGGGATCAGAGGATGGAGCTCGAAGGAAGTGGATGTGGTTCCTTCTTTTTTTTTGTCTTGCATTTTTGGGCTTTAAGCCCAATAATGAAAACAAAAAACCAAGAATTGCTGAAATAAAATCTCAGGCTTTTTGTTGTATGAAGCCCATATTTATTTTTTTAATACCAAAGCCCAAAACATAAATTTAAAAGATACCTCACATGCATGATGCATATAATGAATATTAGTTGCTAATATTTTGTTCTTATATTTAAAATTAGCATTAAACAATTCTTACTTCTTCTTCTTTTTTCACTAAAAGTGTTGGTTCTAACAAACTTTTTTTTTTTTAATGATAATGTTCAAAAGGACACTGAGAGTGAGAGAGAAACTGGAAGGCAAAGAATATGGTCCTGTCCAATTATTATTTCACTAATTTTCTTTCTCCTAGACAAATATATATGGAGAGGATTGATGCCTCTTGAGTGAAATTGACCCCCCAATTGAATTTAGAGAAACATGCCCCTATTAAATCTTCAAATCTAATAAGGACCCACAATGTTATCTAATTACTTTCTCAATATTTTTCAAAGAAAGTATCACATTCTACATGAACTTTGTTTCTCATTGGCCATTATTCTATGTTGTTTTTCCAATTCTCAAAATGACTTTTGTGGCTGAGGGGACTTGTAAGGAGCCAAGATAATCCTTTCATTCATTTAGAGTTTTTCATAATTTAAATTATCAAGCGTCACTTGAACTAGTTTGACCTATATTTTTGTCTAAGATTTTAAATCTTCTAAAGTGAGTAATATTTAATAAAATAATAACAACTGAGAAACTAAAAATAAAAGTTCATTTTTTTATTATCACCTCGTATTATTTTATAAAATTATAAAAAATACTAAAAATATTAAGATTGTTTTAATAATTAATATTAAGTCTTTATTTATTTTTCTTCATTCTACCAATCAACATACATGTTTATATGAGATTAGCATATCTCCTTACCTAACCAAGATTAGACAGATTGTTTAATTTGAACCAATTAATATGGAATTATGTGAGAATTAGAAGGTGAGATTTGAGTGTCAACTAGCTTATAATAATAACATGGCGACAGATGGAGTGATGGCATGCACTGTTAGTGTTCTTGAACAAACAACTAATTAACCAAAGCAAAAGATATTTATACAATGATTTTGTTAGTGGATTCCATTTTGGTATGTTGAAAGGATAATAAAAATGAGCACCACTTTCCTAAAGTTCTGTCAAAAATGTTACTATATGCAATAAAATCTCTTTAGTGAAGTGTGATGAAAAGAGAAAAAGAGTCTCAAGTTCATAAAAAATAAATAAATAAATAACATGCCGCCGACCTAGTAGGATGACATCAACCATCAAGCATAAATAAAGATGGGAGAAAATACATCTTAATTGTATATAAATATTTTAAAATAATATATATTATTTATATTTTAATAGATTAACAATATATTTCAAAAGAACAATACTACGGAATCAACGTTAGGGAGCTATTAGGAAGCTAATAACTAAATTATTATCTAAAATTTATATGAGTTATTATCCATAATTCATATATTCAAAATTAAGTTATCATCCAAAATTTATATGAGTTATCCGTCTATGTATTGGCCCTTTATTCGTCATTTGTATATTAAGTTATAATGATTTTCTGATTTAACAGTTAGAATTATTATTACCAAACAAAAAATATTAGGGAAAAATAGACCTATAGAATCTCATAAAATTTGGAACCCAGGATAACGACAAACAAGTTTTATTATATTATTGTATTTTATTAATAATTCCAATTAGAAAAATTAATTATTTATGAATCAAATCAAAACATTAGCTATTTTTCTAACTCATTTTTAACTCACATCATATCATATTTTTAAATGAACATCTGAAGTCACATGTCAAAAATCATCTAAAATAATCCTACTAAAAAAACCATTCAAAAATAAAATAGAATATTTTCAAGACCATTGATAAGTTTGTTGGAAGTCATGAGAGAGATGAGTAATATATTTGAAATGAAGTCGTATTTTGATAACAGGTTAAAAAATATGAGTAAAAAAATCATTTTAAAATAATAACAAAAAGTTAGTTTCTATAATTTGTCTAAGAAAGAATATGCAATGCATTTGACATTTGTTCTGAAATTTGTATATCAATTGTGAGGTAAAGTCTTTTGTAGTCTTTTTAACATTGACATTAATTATTTCATTCAAAAATAAAATAGAATATTTCCAAGACCATTGATAAATTTGATAGAAGCACGAGAGAGATGAGTAATATGTTTGAAATGAAATCATAATTTAATAAGTAAAAAAATATGAGTAAAAAAATAATTTTAAAATAATAAAAAAGGTTAGATTCTCTAATTTGTCTAAGAAAGGACATGCAATGCTTTTTTTTTTTTTTTCTGAAATTTGTATATCAAGATTTTTTAATATTGAGATTGTCCGGTAAATCAAAAACTAAATTCATCACGAATTAGAGGTTTATTTAAAAATTTGTGGCTTGCTGTGGAGAATATTAACCTATATTTTATCAATAAAATGTAGGCAACTTGGACCAACGTAGACTTGAATATGAATCAAGAAAAAAAATGTTCCACAAAAATGGAAATTGAATAGATTTGTGAACTGTGATTCATTGTTTACGGAAGAAATAATCTCTCTACATGATTATCTGTTTCAAGGAATGTGCTGTTTTTATATGCAATTTGTGTATGCTAATTCCTTATCTAGTGTTAGTGGGGGGAATGAATAAAGAAGGTTTTGATCAATCTGGGAATTAAGTACATAATATTTTGATTTTGACTAGACACATCATAGAAAAAGAACATGCCTAATGGGAAAAAAAAAAAATCAAAATCCGCTACTCCTCCATTAAAATCACCTCAGCTTCTTTTTTTCCACTTTGTAACCCAAATGACCAGGCAAACAAAGAATCTAGCATTTCCTCAATGGTATGACTTTAATTATTTCCTTCTGGCCACCAACATTTGAAATTGATTTTTTACAATAATTGGTGAGGCTTACTTTTTAGCCTATAGCTTAACAAGCATTATCTAATTTGAGTTAGTTAAGTGATTAATTTATTCGGTCATTTAAGTAATTATAAGAGAGGTTAAATTCCACCTTTTATATATAATAATTTATTATTAATAAAGTTTCGATATGCAACAAATTAGTATTTAATATTTAGGGTAATTGATTAATGAGACAAATAAAAAAAATATATATATATACAAGTGAGGAATGTTTAACCGATTTTAAGAATTTTTTTTATAATTTATTGGTTATGTTTAATTTGATTATGAGTTACAATAAATATAATCTAGAGGTTAATTACTTTTTACTATGATTTATTTTTAGTTATGAATGAACCAATTAAAAAAAAGTCAAAAACTAATAAGAATATGAAAAAATATAGATAATTATTATTTTTCTAACTAACAAATCAGCCAACAACAAATAGAATATTCGTACCCACTATTTATAGAATGTTCACAATAAAAATTATAGAATATCTGAAATTTAAAACAAGTAACAATCAGTAACTTTGTATTTTTTAGAAACAGAACATTCGAAACCTAAAAAATAAAATATTCAATCTAAATTATTGGCTGATAATGACTGAATTTTTATTGATTACCTAGCATTGTTGTAATAATATATAAAAGCAGAATTATCAAAATGTGATTCATCTCATTTTTTTTTCTCATCAAAATTGGTATTTTGTGAGCATGATTATGGGCACGATGATAGATCATTATCTTGTTGTGTGTGGTCATCCTGTTTGGTTTGAAATCCATGAGAGTGTATGGGATTTTTGCAATTGGATTTGAACTATTTTGAAACTCAACTCCTTGCATTCACTTTAGGGAACATAATATAAGATAATGTAACTCTTCCGGGGCCCTTTTATTATTTTCTCTACTAATGATATTGCATAAATGCACACCACATACATAGTGCGATCTATGAATCCCTCTAATACACAAAGATATATATTCTTTTCTAATTAAACATATCTTTGGACTATGATGTCCTTCTCTCATATCCAGATTACCCTAGCTAGCTAACACCCACTTTTGCTTGTCCACACAAATTATGGTAAATTTTCTAATTTGTGTTTAAACTATTATTTTATGCCTTTAATTACTTCTGCTGTATCTTGTCAAACTTGTAATACGCTGGATTCTTAATTCAAAAAAAGTGTTATTTAAGTAAATGTTAAAATTTCGAATTTTGCCTTTTATATATGTAGCAATTTATTGGGCAACGCAATATCCTTAAATAAAATTTAAATTTACAACACAATTCTCCACTTACTGATTTAAAAATATCGTAAAAGAGAATGTATATTTTGTAAACTTTTTCTTTCTTTCATTTTATTTCAGGAGTACACCCAGGGAAGTTTAATTTCATGATTTAAGTTGTTGGGATTATGGGTTCACATTACACGTCATATGGATAGGATACTATGATACTTGCAGCAGATGAATATGACATTCTGCAAAATTGACATAACATGAGCAAGAAACATAATAAAAATATATAGTGACATCAATATAATAGACATAAGAGTTAAATAATTTCTGGTAATGCATCATTATTGAGAGCATAAAAACTAGTTCATACTATTTGGGTGAATTATCCATACACCATGTTGGGTATATATTTAAACATTGATTATTAAAAAAAACAAAAACAAGATGGACAACAATTATAATTTATTTTAACTATAGCATATTTAATCTAGACCCAACTTCTTTAGTCCAATAGTCCAATACGTTTTAACTAACAATAATTATCTATATAAAATATATATTAAAGTAAGGCTAAAAATAATAGAATATGCTAATCGTTTACTATTGTTCTAAATAATTATCTATATAAAATATATATTAAAAATAATTTAAATAATATAAAAATTTACACAGAAATATATAAAAGATATATAAATATATAATAATTAATTTAGTGAGTGATTTTTAGTTTATAATAATAGAATTATAAATTAATATATATGTATACTAAAGTTAGATAGAATTCAGGTAGGTGGTGCAAACTTTTAAATGGAATGTGTGAATAAAATAGAAGCAGATGTAGCAAAATTTGAAATTATAGTATTAAAATATGGATAGAGCTCAATCCATGTCGAATCATTGTCAAGCCTAAATAGGTATCTTACATACTCAATAAAACAAGAAGTATGTTCTCCTCTTTAAATTAAGATTAGCCTTCGTTTAAATTAAATCCAAGCTTTAGTGTTGTCTGTGTCGTCGCTATAACCTTTAACGTTAAATAAATTCCATAACATACACTAAATTATTTATTAATAATCATCGGCATCTAGCTAGCTACCATTCAAGGAAAAATAAGTCACATTACTAAATATTTATTAATCATCAGTGCCAATTAAATAAAATAAAAGAAAGAACATAGTAACACTGAAACAATAATACGTATACTAATTAAAGAAAAAACAAGAGATAAGTTGAGAATGTCAAACTGACTCATCAGTTTAATAATCAGTTTACTCATTTGTTTAAATAAATATTAAATATTCGAACTTCTTATGTATTTAACAATTTATTATGGATAACAAATTATTAAATAAAATTTAAATTTAAAATGGATTAGTTTTTAACATGCTGGATTATAAATACTATAAGAAAATAAATACTGAGAATATAGAATAAGATAATATTATTTGAACAATATTTTGATCAATTAAGTTTAACCAAATAATTTATTTTTATATTAAATAGAATATTATTTCGATACTAAATAATATAAAAAATAGTACTTAAATAAAATTTTATTTATATCAAAATAATTATTTATTTAATATAAAAATAAATGACTTAATTGATTAAATTATTTGTTAAAATAGAATTTCTGTATGGAATAATTCCATGAATGTAATGTGCATTATTGATTTGTAATGTTTGTAATGTAATTAGTTAGTGTGTTAGAGAGGACAATACTAAAATTCAGGGGAATGAAGGCCGGCCACCTTTATCCCTATATATGATCTCTATCTCTACTTTACACAAATCCATTTTGGCCACAACATTTACTAATTATTTACACTATACCCATAAATTAAATTTCCCTTTTCCTTTTTCTGTTTTTTTTTTTTGGTAATTTTATTATATTTGTTATTAGTGTTCCCCCTCTGACTCTCTCACTCACTCACACACACCCACCCTAAGTTCCCTTATAAAATGGGACTAACTAGGTTGGGTAGTAGAGGAGTCATCATAAAAGGTTGAAGTAGTAGTGAGTGGGGATTGAAGAAGGTGGTGGTGGTGATGGTGATGATGGAGGAGATGGGAATAGGAGTGGCCCTTATAATAAGTATGGCCATTGTTTTAGTTTTAATGGTGAAGAAGAATGTGAATTGGTGGCTGTATGAATCCAAATTGGGAGATAAGCAGTACTCTCTGCCACCAGGTGACATGGGATGGCCCTTCATTGGAAATATGTGGTCCTTCCTCAGAGCTTTCAAGTCCTCTGATCCCGATTCCTTCCTCTCCGCTTTTGTCTCCAGGTATCTCTCTCGCTCTCTCCCGTTCTACAACTCTATCCTAAGACATTGTTTAGCCTTGATTATATTCTTTGATAATATTTATGTTATATTATATGGTCCATATTCTCATCCTCAAATGCCAATTATTACTACTCCATGTTACTATGTTAGGTTCTAGTAGCCTTAATTAAGGGCATGTTTGGTTTGATTTTATTTGGTTTTGAAAATATAATTTAATGAAAAAGTTAAAAGATTAAAGCAAACCCACTTTATTTTTGGGTTAAACTATAATTGAATCATGCATTTAGTTGTATGGTTCCCAGGTTCATCAGCTTTGTTCTCAGCAAATAAAGCTGCTAATGTTTGTGACCCTAGTAATGTAAGATAACATGCTTCTCTACTTTCTTTCTAAGTTGGCAGAAAAGCTTGGACTCTTGTGAAATTATAATTACAATATACCCAAAGATTTGAATAGACTTTTCTTATTGCGAAATTATAATGTCAAGAGTCATTTTGAGTTTTAACTCGTTTATAATTGCTACATGATTTTACATATTTAGTTAAGATAATTATGTGTAAGATTTTATCTTATAATAATTTTTTTAATTTTTATATATCTTGATTGACTTTTTTATTCTCAAAAACAACTTTCAAACACCAAAATATATCCTCCTTTATTTGTTTTTTTTTTTTGTCCATTTTATTATTATAAAAACCAAATTTAGCTTTTCTTTGACTCATATATAGTTATAAAGTTGCCATCAAAATAAAAGATACTGAGACAGAGGAGCAACCGAGCAACACTTATATTCCATCATCATGAGTTCTAAAAATTATAAAAGAAAAAAGAAGAGACGCACTTATTCGTCATTTTCCTCGTCACTTAACACTTGTGTCTTACAACAGTGACTCAAAGTTTGATTCTATGTCGTGGCGTAGAATCCACCATATGTGAACAACAATAATCCTAATGCTACTTGTTTTGTTGCTTTTAATTAGTTAATTAATTATATTATATTTTTTATTGACTTTATACGGAAACAAATTAGTCATTTTAAAAAAAATGCACTTTATTTCGAATTTCACAATATAAACAATTTAATCATTTATTTAAGCTTCTAAATTTAATAGTTCTTTAATTTAGTCATATATTACATACAAAATATATTTAAGAATATAAGTTTAAACTAGATATATTTTCAATGAAAAAGACTAGAAAACCAATACATTATGACCAATAAGGAACTCAATACATAGTTATGGATGATAACTTATGAATGATAACTCATATAAACTTTAAATGATACTTTAATTATTGGCTTTTTAATGACTCCCTAACGTTTGTTTCGTACCACTATTCATTTTTAATATAAAAAATAAAATAAGAATAGGAAATAATTCTAAATTTATACCTAGGATAAAGTTTGTTTCGGAAGTGAGGAAGTTAGTAAAATAAAAAAGTAAAAGTAATAAAGTATAATCATTCTTAAAATTAAAGTAATAGGAACCAAACATGTTAGAAATTATAGTAATTTAAGTCAAGTTTTATAATGAGTATAATTAAATTAGATATATATTTCTAATAAGACTTTACACTAATATAACCAAATTTTATTTATATTTATAATCGAATTTTATGAATAATATAATTAAACTGAATTCACATTTATAATGAATTAAAATACGAATAAAATAAAATGATATAATAGTATAAATTTTTTATTTGTTCATAACATAAAAATAATAGTTAAAAACTATCATATGCATTCACATATTTAACAAAATTACTTATCATAATATATGTTTTAAACTATTTTTTTTTTTTGTGTAAATAATAATTAGTTAAAATTTTTTGATAAAATACTAAAATGAAACTCTAAAAGGTTTTCTATTTTTAAGTTTTGATGTCCGGACACGTACGTCAGGTTGTGCAGTCCATGTCAGAGTGGGACTCCCATTATTTGGAATGGCTACGCTTTTGTTTCTTCTGGCTACGGTTTAGGCCCTATGACACTCTTGTCCTAATTTTTGTGATTTTCTGGATTAATTTGAAATCACCTTCAACATAACAAATAATTAAAACAATAATAATACTTCTAATTTTGTCATTTTTGGCTTTGATAAAAAAAATCTGGCTAGTGTACATGAATAGAGTTGCTAGGTAAAACAACGTATATCTTAAGAAACCAAAGCAACGGTTATATAGTTGTATTTGTGTAATTTTTTTTTAGTTTTATGATAATGAATAATTGAATCAAATAATTTTGTTAATATATATAAAACATCTATTACACTATCATTGCAAAACAAATACCAATGAGGTTGATTCGAGTTCGGATTTGCATTATAATAAGTTTTGAGTTTGAAATTTAGTATATACGATTATTCTGTTGAGAGACTCACTCATCATAACTAGTCAGATGTATTTACGACTTGAGTTGAGTTCAGAGGAGGATAAATATAAAAGTACAAAATCCATTTTAAAGTTAGAATAGAGTGCATTGCATGTGAATCCATTCCACCAAACGATTGAAGGGTGGTAGACATGTTACTTTATGATTGTAAACGAAATCTTATTCAAGAAGTGCAATTTTCCATAATGGGTAGTAATGTTATGTTACATGGTATAAAGTTCTTCACTATTATGTACTCTTCTGTCATATTCCTTAGGAATAGTTTTCTCCTTTTTTTAGGTGGAGGAATAATTATAAAACATCAAGTTTGAGGAGAGCAATGTTTTTAGAATTTTGTCTATGATAGTGAAAGTATCTAATAGTTCTTTAAAAATTATAAAAAAATATTTTAAATATATGGCTGTGATTATTTCTAATATATATTTATATTTTTTTTATTTTAAAAATAATATTTAAAACCTTGAATCACTAGATACTTTCATCACCTAAAAAATATATGCATATTTTCAGCACCATTGGCAGTTTTACATATTTGAATCTGAATATATCTTTTTGGTCATGCATAATTCATTAACATGTTAAAACCTTCTATCAAATGGGGTTTTCCTTTATATATATATATGAGATGCTGTTTATACACACATTCACATATTTATCTAAAAAATTAATTTTTATTTTCTTTGTTATTACTCAAATTTTATATACTAGATTTTATTATTCTATAATTAAAATTTATATGTTATACTTCATTATTTTTGTGCTTGATATGTGTGTCTATTAGATATAAAAAAATATGAATGGATGTATATACACCTCTCTATATATATAAAAGCTTTTAAATTGAATGAAAGAAATTGGAATTTTTTAAATAAATTATTATTTCTAGATATATGTTGTTTTAAAAAATATTTTCATTTTTTTTTTGTTAGTTATCTTGTTAGCCGTATAAATAACATAATAATACATGTATTTCATTGTTACTGTCAATGAAATAAGTAATAAAAATATTATATGTATCAATAAATAATATTTTTTATGGGAAAAAAAGAGGAAATGAAGTACAAAAAGATAGAGACAGTTTGGGTCTATTGGGGAGATCTCATGTTGCCAATCAAAAGGAAATAACTGATTAAACAAAATAATTAATTTATTCAGATACAGAAATTTACTTACTTACTTATTTATTTATTTTTGGAGTATTATACTTTTTTTTTTTTTTACTTGAAGTATTATACCTTTACTCGCTGTGGTTGAAGAATATTAGGGGCAGTGACTCAGTGTTGCACTAGGAAGAAGCATCAAATTATATTATTATAAAGTTTCTCTATACGTCATGGATTATTTATAATGCGATGATACAAATATGATAAACAAAAATTTTGTTAAGACTTAAAATAAAATTCTTTAGTAATATCTGATTAACTCAATAAGTGGTTTGCCAAAAAAATCCTGGCTTCAAATTTAGAGATAATGTCGGGATAAAGCTTCAGTAATCCAAATATCCAATTACTTGGAATTTTAGAGAAAATACATAAATCCCTTTAAAAATTTTCATATCTTGAAAGATCCTGCTTTTGTTGTTTTTATGCAGCTGTTGATGGATCCACATAGTGTTCTGTTTTATCTTTTTTAGATAATAATGATTTTCTTTGTTCTCTTTGTTTTTTTCTCCATCACACCCCAAAAGTAGAAAACCTCTTGTCCTTGGTACAACTGGTTGTAGGGTAAAAACTTGTGTCTGTCTTATCAAAATAATTTTAATAATTTCAACCTAAGAACACTATGAAATGTCATTGATAACCCACTATAATCTTACAATATAAATATGATAAAAGTTATTGTTACGGACTACAAATTCATGTTCTATTACTACCAGAAATAAGCCTAAATCACCCTCCCAACACAGTTACTTATGTAAAATTGTACCAAAACTTGTGCTATTGGATTATCTTAGTCATCCACCACCATGTAACACTACTACTCAGGATAATTAAGTGTTCATAACAAGGAACGGAAGTAAAAAATAATCCATAATGATATTAGAGTATTAGATATTTAGATCTTTATTTTTGCAGCAACTAACATTTTATTTTTATTTTCCATTGAAAAACTATGCACAGATTTGGAAAAACTGGAATTTACAAGGCCTTGATGTTTGGGAACCCAAGTGTGATTGTGACAACACCTGAAACATGCAGAAGGGTCTTAACAGATGATGAAAAATTCCAACCAGGTTGGCCTAGATCAACCATTGAGCTTGTTGGCAAGAAGTCATTCATTTCGATGCCCTACGACGAACACAAGCGCCTCCGGCGCCTGACATCTTCGTCGATCAACGGCATGGAGGTGCTGTCTCTTTACTTGAAATATATTGAAGAAAATGTGATAAGCTCATTGGAGAAATGGACCAAAATGGGACAAATTGAGTTCTTAACTGAGATAAGGAAGCTTACATTTAAGATCATAATGCATATTTTCCTAAGCTCAGAAAGTGAACCTATTATGGAAGCTTTGGAAAGGGAATACACTGCTCTTAACTATGGTGTTAGAGCCATGAAGATTAATATTCCTGGATTTGCATACCATAAAGCATTCAAGGTAATAACTCCTCTCAAAACATTGTATATCTTCTTTTAGTATTAAAATATGTTACAGAAGATAATTATTATGTTCTTCTAAAATATCAAAAGGCTAATGATTAAAAGTTAACTTGTTTGATCATGAACCACGTGATTTGTGATTTCTGCAGAGATGAAAATATTTTAGTTGCCAACTTTATCTGTCATATCATAAACATTTCACCAATCTAGCTAAAGCTATAGGATATGTTAATGAGGCTGATTTTAAAGTGAGTCAAGATAATTTAAATAATTCATTGGAAAATGAGAATACTTTAGCACAGTCTATGGAAGATAAAGAAGATAATCTTTTTTCCTTCTTACTTTTTTGGTCTCTAATCCAGCATAACAGAGGGTAGTTATAGTTATTTAGTTATTTTGTATTCTTGTGCAGAGTCTTCAAATAAAAGAAAAGTCTGTTTCTATTAGATTCAGATTATAACAGATACATACTATCAAAAATGAATTTAATTAGAACACTGAAAGTACAAAGAAAAAAATTACACTGTCCTCTGATAAAAAAACTGCATAATTTAAGGTTTGTTTTCTATTATTTTTATTTACAGGCTAGGAAAAATCTATTGTCTGTATTCCAATCTATTGTGGATGAGAGAAGGAAATTAAGGAAGGAATGTTCACCTATTAAAGCCAAGGATATGATGGATTCTCTGCTAGATGTTGAAGATGATAATGGAAGGAAGTTGAGTGATGAAGAAATCATTGATGTCATGTTGATGTACTTGAATGCTGGCCATGAATCTTCAGGACATATTACAATGTGGGCAACCTATTTCCTCCAAAAGCACCCTGAATATCTCCAAAAGGCTAAGGTTACAACTTGCTAGATGAATTTTTCATATGCATATAGTGCATTTAAATTTAGAGTTTAATTTTAACGCACTAATCCTCGAGCAGGAAGAGCAAGAAGAAATAATAAAGAGAAGACCTTCTACACAGAAAGGGTTGACACTAAAGGAAATTAGACAGATGGATTTTCTCTACAAGGTAGATTATTTGTTAACTGTTGATTTCATCATCTTAATGTCAGATGGAAATGGATCAACTTATGTTAATGTTAATCTTGTAGGTGATTGATGAAACAATGCGTGTGATTACATTCTCATTGGTGGTTTTTAGGGAGGCGAAATGCGACGTCGTTATGAATGGTTAGTCTGTGTTCTTCATAGTTGTTACTGCTAATATCAGAATCATTTGCTGTCAAAATCTAACTCTAAATTAAATTTGGATGGACACACACAGGTTACACCATTCCAAAAGGTTGGAAAGCTCTTGTGTGGTTCAGATCAGTTCATCTTGATCCTGAGATATATCCTAATCCAAAGGAATTTAATCCCCACAGATGGGATGCTGTAAGTTACATAAAACTCTGGTGAATTGAGTTTCTTCCATGTTATGTTATTTAACTCTGAGACTTTTTCTTCTTCTTCTTTTAAAATAGAATGAACATAAGGCTGGAGAATTCCTTCCCTTTGGAGGAGGAACTAGACTCTGTCCTGGGAATGATCTTGCTAAGATGGAAATAGCAACTTTTCTTCACTATTATGTTCTTAATTACAGGTCAGTGATCCTAAGAATCTAATTTGTATATACTGTATTTGATTATATATTAATTATCACATCCTAGAACAAAATGTTTCTAACAACTACTCCTATATGCAACAGATTTGAACAGCTTAATCCTAAATGCCCTGTGAGATACTTACCTCATACAAGGCCAATGGACAATTGCTTGGGAAGGTTAAAGAAATGTTCAACATCAACCTAAACATGGAAAAGCATAGAGTTCATGTGAGATGAACATTGGCTTTTGTAGTGTGAAAATTCATCTTCATGTTTGCCCTCAGATAAATCCACAAGTCCATGACTACTTTGAGCTAAGTTGTCATAGTAGAGGGGGAGAAAAGGGGAATTTCACAACCTATACACATGTAAGAAATAAGAAAAAATTATGGAAGTCCAATCTATCATCATTTATGCAGTGGTTAGTAGTATATGTGGTCCATCTAGGTGACTGCAAATGTTCTGAAAAAATGGACACATGTAATTTTAGTTTCTCTTTATGGTTCTCATTTGCATATTTCTTCTTGGTGAATGAAATTCAGAAGTCTAAAGTTGTAAACTATAGCCCAACATTTTTAATGTAATAGGTAATGGGTTGGTGGTGACTTAGTCTTTTTAAGTTAAAATCACCATAATTATTTATATAATAATAAGTAAAGTACAATAATAATTGTCAGACAGGTCACCTAGAATCTTGACATCATTATGCTCCTAACTTAGCATTAATGTCCTTGCTTCTCAAGAATGATCACTCATGTCATGGTTTTTCCGGGAAGTGAAAATAACAACTAAACTACCCCTTCCACAAAAGGTTCAATCCTCTATGATAATCCTGAATAGGTTAGATCAATTATTAGGGGAATGGCAAGTATGAATAGGCATAGATACAGAGTCTAAAGTCTAAACCATGGCTAGTTACCTTAAACCCCTCAATTCCCATTATCTCTCTAGTAATCACTATGTAACAATTTTTTAGTTTATTTTACATACTTTAAAGTCAAGGGGATTTTATAAAGACATCCAAAAAAGAAAACAAACGGATGATATGACTTTCAAATTTGTGACATTAGTATCAGACACTGTTCTTTAAATAAAGGTTGACAACAACTAGAATCTGAGTGGGGATTGGGAGTGGAATGTGGGGACTGAACCTCCAACATAAACCATACATTCCTAATAAGAGGAGTTGCCTTTCCACTAATTTAAGAAATTTAGTAATAATAAAATTCAAAGAAATATTTTGTTTGTTTCTCTTTAATCTAGAAATGAAAAGACAGCTGGTTCCAACAGAAACCACACAGCAGTCAACACTTCCAACATGGAGATCCTATTTCAGCCTTGCTTTCCACTTAAAACGGGCTCAACATATGTGAAAGAATGAACTAAGAAAGCTGTTATGTTATTTGAAGAAATTTCAAGAGATTCCCATACACCTAAAATCTGCTTTCTACAAATGTTACATACAAAGATAACCATTATGCAACAAAGATGGGAACAACAGCTTAGAAGAAATTACACGAAAGATTTAAGAGATGTTTCTATCTACAGAAGGATTTTCAAGATCCCCAAAAAAATTCAGAATAATACCTAATAAATGTAAAAACCTGCATATAGCCACTAGAAAAACCTCCAATATAGATGTGTAATATATGATATAGACAATGCCAGCAGAAGATAAATATGTATCTGGCTGTCAGTCCTACTGAGTGCCATGGTAGATCGTTCTTCGTGTCAATTCTTCAACTTCAATCAAGCATGGATCATCTACATATTTAAATATGTAAAATTAATTAAAGCACAAAATTTATGTACAATGTCTCCAAAATGATAACTCCTCCACAACCAGATCAGATATTTGAGACACTGTCCCTTCCCTTATAACCAGGTTAAGATCATATTTGCTAAGCATATTTAAACATAAAGCTCCCATTATAAATTATTTTTCTTCCCAAGTTTTCATACATAAGATTAAAAGAATATTCTAAATGTTCTATGGATGTATTAGAGTATCTCAAAAGAAGGGGGGAAAATAACAAGTTTTACCATCTTAGGGGTGTTTCGCCCTTTCAGTGTTTTCATAGCAGCATCTGCAAAAGCTTGTGCCGCCTCTGCATCAGCTTCTGCAGCCTCTGCCTCTCTTGCTGCCTCTTCGGCTTCTGCTATGGCAGCCTCCGCTTCTGCAACTGCTCGAGCAGCAACTGCAGCTGCCTCTTGTGCAGACATCGACCTTATCTTTGCTAATTCTAAATCTATCTGAGACTTTGTAAGGACATTGGTCTCTTCCTTGTCACCTCTCAAAGGGGCTTTCTGCCTCCCATCAGTTAATAACAAGCTTGAGCTTCTTCTTCTGTCAGAATATGCTGGAGTAGGTGCAATCCTATACCTGCGTTTTACCTGAAATATCAACTCACCCACTAAGATCACTAGTTGAAAAAGTTAAACATAAAAGCGACAAAATGAAATGTATAGCGTCCAGATTCCAGAATAGTGGATTCCTGAAAATTATACAACAATATTAATAGCAAAAAACACAGAAATCTTGCCCACATCTATGCATGAATTCACAGTTAAAAGTCGTGCATAGATGCCCAAAAGACCAAAATTCCATTCAATTTACCCAACTTGCAGCAAACAAAACAACATATCAATAAATAAGAGCAACAGCAACTGCGACAACAATTGATATCAAGCACATGAACTAGGCAGATTCAGATTTCAGAGGCTTGGCATGCATTTCAAGTCTACATTTCGTAATTTTTCATTTTAGTTTCTCTCTTAAAACTAATTGCAGAACTGTGTAATATGTAACTCAGAGGGCATTGGGTCGAAGTATTCCTGTTAGGATACTAGGTCTAGGTGGCCCACATTTCAGTTTGACTTTTCTCCACTGAACAAGCGGGTTAAAGTTAGGATGCTAGGTGGAAAATTTTATGGTTAAAAATTCTCTTTTATAAAAAGAAATTACAAGTTGCACCTTTCTTTCATGAATGCAGAATTGTAAATGCAAAATATTGTGCATTAAAAACAAAACCAAGATTAGTGACCAGGTGAAGCAAATTTGTTTTTATGGTAGTCTAGACATTGCAGTATGAATAAAATTGCATTTGTTTCATATTCATGTCATTCAAACAATATCCACATCAGATGGATATGAGATACCTTGATCAGTTTTCCACATGCTGTCAAATACTTTAACTTTGCTGACAACAACCTTTTGAAGTCAGGTGGTGCCCAATATTGGTCCTACATATTACAAACCAATGAAATTTAACTAAAATGAAAACAAAAAGAATATAACATCTCATGAAATGTAAAACATGACATTATCCTACAAAACAGAGATTCTATTATAATTTATTAGTTAATAACAAACACGAGGATTTCACAATTAACAAACAGGGATTTTATGTCATTGCTCAACCACATAAGTGTTGGTACATGAAAGGTTCAAACAGCGTAAATGAATAAAAAGTATAATGAATCGGGATTATACTTCAGAGACAACATAATACCTCTATGAAAGCTGCAATAGTTGTCTTATTAGAACCACCAGTTTCCTTCAAGGTAGTTATTGCTTCCATTATAAGATTATCCAGTCTGTAGAATTTACAAATGATATTGACAAACAGATACTGTTAACAATTGCTCATACAACTTCAATTACTAAATGTCCACTTTTTTCTGCAAACCAGGTAGAGAAATATAGTGAAATGTTTAAACAAATTGAAACCAAATAGAGTGTCCAACCTTACAATAGACCTTTTTGGACCAGAAAATGGCACCATATCTCTAGAAACTTGAAGAGGCTTAATATCAACAGTATCATCATCACTCGGAATAGGAGGACTGGAAGCCAGA
>JASCZI010060613.1:21139-34273 GCA_036250425.1 Stylosanthes scabra | reverse complement strand
CTATCTCTCTCTCTCTCTCTCTCTCTCTCTCTCTCTCTCTCTCTCTCTCTCTCTCTCTCCACACTAATACCATGAAATCAAAAACAAATTATTGAAGTTCCCAGTTCCCAATTAGATAGAAAAAGCAAAAGGGCATGTGAATTGAATTTGAGATTGGTTGTTTCATACCTCCAAGGGCAATGTAGGGAACTCGATGCTGGCCAGAGATGTAGATTGAATCAGAGACAAGTCCATATAGGGGCTTCCCAACCATTGGAAGATTGGCAGAATTCTGAAGAATTTGGAACGTTGAAGGGTCCACATTGAGTGCATCCTTGAGGAAGAAATTCACTGCAAGCCATGGGAAACACCTGAACCCTTGAACCCAATACCCTAAACCCAGAATCTTCTTGATTGTGTTGCCACCACCACCACCATCAGAAGAAACCATCTTTTTTCAATCTCCACTTCACCCCTTTTCTTTTGTAACCGTCTCAAAGACACAGAGAGTTGAATCAAGAACTGGAAAATGGAATCCAAGGTTTCGGAGATTTTAAGGAAAAGCAGGGTGTGCTGTACATGTGTCTGTTGCAATGCATTATTATTTTTTGTTCTGCCACTAACGTCTGAGATTTGAAGTGTGAGTGTGTGACACGTGCTTCCTTCTTCTGCTTACGCCTTTCTCGGTGGGGCCCATCTTGGATTTTCTTTTTTTAGTATTTTTTTTCATTTTGTGTTGGTTTAAGATTCTCGGGAATGCTCTTCAAGGTAGATCTGATTGATGCCCGCTTGAATTCACCAATCTTCTTTCTTTCTCTGTTGCTTTCACTCACATGCTTTTCAATAATTACTGAAAACTAGGATGTGTTTGCTTGAAATCAAAATAGGAAACAAAATCTTGAATAATAAATGATATTTGACCAATTACAACAATAGAAAATTAATATTTTTGTCCAAACATTTTTCATATTTTTGTAGCGCGTAAACTAATCGTTGTGAACGTAAAAATCAATTACCATATATAATTTTTTTATTATTTTATAGTAAAAAAATTGATTATTCTATTATAATAAATTTAATTATTCTACTATAATATGTTTAATTATTTTAATAACTGATTATTTAATTTCAAAATATATAAACTAACATGCATAAATATATGGTCTACAAAAAAAGACTGTTAATAATGTCAGCTTGCATCTCTATAAAGTATAAACACTACATACGGTATACAAATTTGGTACATCAACCAGGATTTTCAAACTTATATATAAGAAAGCTAAACATGTATAACTTCAGCTATTATTATACGATGCTAATGTCAAACCAGCAAGGCAATCATAATTCATAAGGGATGTAGGAATTAACCAGCAAATTTAACAAAAGAACAATTGATACAAATAGATCATTCAACAATTACATCTTCATGTTGAATCTGATTTATGCATTAGGAACTTTCCCTAATAATTCATACATAGAAATAATATAACCTTTCTTTCAAAAAGAAAAAACACATTGGATGCCTAGAAAAATTTGTCTTGACCAACATTCCAACAAGTTTAACCTCTACTCCATGACTGCAACTCCTCCAACAGCTTTTAATTTTTCAATGATTTCATTTGCCTCCTCTTTTGTGACTCCTTGTTTAAGCACAGCCGGCACCTTTTCGACAAGATCTTTGGCCTCTTTCAGTCCAAGGTTAGTGAATGCTCTTACCTCCTTAATCACCTTGATCTTCCCAGCTGCATCAAACTTTTCCAGCTTCACGTCAAACGCCGTTTTCTCTGCTTTTTTCTCCTCAACCTGCACTCCGGCTCCACCATCTTGCGGACCCAAGTCCAGGCCTTCTGTTGAAATCGACTGCAACTTCGGAAGCTTTAATCTTTCTACCAGCATAGGCATAATTTGACTGCGCTCTTCTTCAGGCAGTGCTCCAATTTGTTCTGCAAGCTGAATGACTTTTTCCGAAGGTGGAGGTCTAGGGCCATAGGGATCATAAAACTGGGGAATTTTGTACCTTTTTGGTTTGGCCTTGGAATCTCCAGAAACAACATCAGTCTGGAAGGCGCGACATTGCAAAGGCCTAGATGCATCAAGACGAGGGATGCGGCAAATTAATCTGGAAAGGCGGGTAAATCTCATGCCTTTGTTCAATCTTCAATCAAACCAGTGATTCAACAAATCAAATCAAAATATTGAGAAATGATTCCCTTTAGCAAACTTGTTACACCACAAAGATAGCCCCCTGAAGCAATTTCCCATCACAATAAAGTTTCCAAAGATCAGAACCACTTTCTTTAGTTACAATTGTCAGGCTACACAAATTTGAACAGTGAACAAATAAGCCAATGAATTTAACAACAAATAATTCATCAATGCGACTCAAATTATTTAATACAGAAGAGTTCATCATAAAAAGCTGGAAATGGAAGAAAATGTTGATGAAACAATTTGACCTCAACACTCAATTGTGATTTAAAATTAAAAATGGGAGATAATAGTATATTATCTGAAAGCAATATATTTGACCTACATGTGATCAAACCACACATAAACTCAAAACGCCAGAGAGCACTAAACAGCCAGTTACTGAGCAAATCCCAAAACTGACAAGAGCCGTTGACTACTTGAATCTAATTACATGCATTATAGGAAATTAGGTTGAAACTTCTTAAATTTTTTTTAGAAAATGGAGAGCCATATGCTGCAATTTATAAGCATATACTTCCAGTAAACAACGAACTACAGCAATCATAATGATATTATCAAATCCAAAAACGAGAGAGAACAATTTCCAAAGAAAAAGGAAATAATAAATAAAAAAGAGAATGATATACAAGAATGCAAGATATATGGAAACGAAAGTCCGACTTCACTTTGATAAATTACCGTTCATCAAGACAAATATGAACTCAAGGATTATTCTGTACAATAAACCATTGCATACAACCAATCCCTAAACAAACATAAATGGAACAATAGCAAAGGCCACATTCACCATCCAACAGAGAAACAGATCCAGCCTCCAAAGCAAGAACAAGCAAAATCAACCTGTCCATTCCATTAGCAATCACGCGCACCAATGCTAATTGGTTCTTAAGCTCAACATTCCAAAAATACTGTTCAGCGTAAGTCCAGATTTGTCTCTCAGTCCAAACTAACAATATTAACCCATTAGCATGGATCACATTTCTCCTTTTCATTAAGATGAATAATGTCCCATATAATATATTTTTTAAAATAAAAAAAAGAACAAAAATAATTCACCCAGACAAATAAAATCAAGTCATGAGGGATCTGAAAATTGACATTACACCTAGCACTGGAAGAACGAATAAAAATCACAATAATCACAGAGAAGCTCAAAAAGCACAAGTAAATTCAGCTACCAACTAACAACAGTACAATCCAGCAGCAGAACAACTAAAATACGTAACCATATTGTTTGTGAGGCTTTTCATCAAACAACTTGCGTGCATCATTCCAAATGCTTTGATTAAATAAAAAATCCATCACAACAACCAAATAAATCACAAAATCAAAGGCAAGAGCTAGCTTAATCCGAACTCGGAAATGAAACCAAGCAGCGATTAAACTAACACGACATGAAAATTACGCTCTAATAATGGAATTTCATTGTATGTCCCTCGAAATCCGTTAGTCTGAATCGAATAAAAATCTGGGGAGAAAAAAAAAACACATTTTTGTTACTTGCATACCTTTCTAAAATGCGAAGGAGGAAGTGCGAGGTAGGAACTCCTCTTTGTTCTTGTTCTTGCTCTTGCTCCTGCTACTTCATCTCTGTTACTGCGTTTGCCATGAAAGTGGAGCTCAGAGCCCTAACAGCTATTTTGGGTTGGGTTTTGTTAACAGAACCCTAACAAAAGAAACGGGCTTATTCAGCCCAAAAAAGTAACTGGATTCTCAGGCCCAAACAACAACGAATATAGTTACGAATGTTTTTGTTTAAAATGAATATAGCGTTCAAGTCAGGCCTTTTCATGACCAAAAAGAATAGTCCCTCTAAAGTTTTTTTATATTAATAAAAAAAATATTTAAAATATTTAGATTCTTTGGTGCGTTTGGTTCTAAGTGCTGGGATTGAAATTAGAAGATTGAGATTCAATATTGTGTTTATTGGATAGAGATTGGAACTAAAATTTCAGTCTCAGTCCCAAAATTTCAGTATTTTCAGTAAATCCAAATTGGAAAGACTTGGAGACTGGGGACTGGAACTGAAACTTTAATAATATTTTTTTACTCAAATATTCTCAATCAACATTATAATTTCTAATACTAACCTTTATTTCTACTCCATCAATTTAATTTAATCTCTATCTCCCAATCTTTATATCTAATTAATTTTAAACCAAACACAATACATAAATTTATTTCTATCTCTCAGTCTCAATCCCCAGTTTTAATCTTTCAGTCTCAGTCTCTCTCCCAAACGCAGTTAATGTCAACCAAACTCGCTTCTTGTACTCCAATTGGAGCTTCAAAAATTGCTTCTATTAGACGCCATTTGTCATTTGAAAAAATTTATATTCTTATATATATTATGAAGAAAGAATTATTCTTTTTCACATTAATTGATTACCACAAAATACAAGAAAATAACTAAAGAAAAGTTTTAAAAAGTAGTTAAAAAAATATGAAGAAGTAGTTGCAATCAAATTTAGAGTAAAAAAAAATTGATTTCCATATCATGATGATTTCACAATAAAACGTGTAAATGAGATCAAAGTGTTTTTTCTTCTCCGACATGACTTGGTCACTCTTGTATAGCTCCACACTCCTAAGTAATTATTAATTATAAAAATATAAAATTATTAATTAATAAGGTTAGAATTTAATTTTGTGTTGTGAATTTTGAGAATTTGAAATTTCTGAATTATGAATATTTGTCTGTAGTCTTAGATTATTACCACCAAAATATATTATTTGACATAATTAATTTTTCTTTATTTGTTGTATTGTATTGGTAGATAATTAAATTAAATACTATAAAAATTGTTACATGTATAAGTGGGTTTGAGGAAGAATAGAGAATTGAAGAGATGTGAAGAGGTTTTTGGAAGAATAGAGAAGAACTATAGAGAATTAGAGAGAAAGATGATAGAATTTTCAAGAAGAATAAGAAAATCATTTTCATTAATTTGATGTATAATGAATTATATTTACGATCTTTTATTTATAATAAACTCATAAACCTTTTAGATTATTCTAATTGGGCTATAAATAACAGAAAGTGAGTAAACATTCTCAATCTTTTTATTTATTTATATATTTTAAGAATTTTCCATATAATTCCACACCAAAATCCTTTTTTTTTTCTAATGAAATATCTTGCAGTGAACCTTGGTTTGGCATTATTCAAAATCAAGCTTCTTCCTATTAGCCTTTTAGAACTTATCCTCACATCAACTTGGAACTTTTCAAAGGACCTAATTCTGTCCTATTCTCACCAAATCTTTTCTAATATCATATTTTTTTAGTTAGAATTTTTTTCTTTTTGAAAATGACACATCAAAATAATTAATAAAAATTTCTATTGAAAAAGAAAGCACTAACATCACATTTAATTTACATTATTTTTATTATCAACATTTTAATTTGTGTTCTTACAAGATTTTGTGAAGGAAAGAGTAAAAATAACATAAAATATAAAAACAGAAAATAATATTTTTTACAAAATTATAAAAATATAAAATATCAAAAATAAAAACATGGAATGAAAATGAAAACCAAATCGGGCCTAATTTATCATTTGAAGTAACCTCTCTTTCTAAGTTTGATCCTTCACCTAATGTAACTTATATCATACAAGAATTCTTTAAAATAAGTTGGAAAAGGCCCCCATTAAAAACTTCAGCATAATGAAGTGAATAAAATAGCACGTATGTTTTTTTTTTTTTTAAAGAAGGTATTATATGTAGATTTAAAATCTTGTATCTGAAGCGATTATAGTCTTAAGTTTTTATCCTTTTTAGGGAGGATTATTAGTCTTACATGCACTTAAAGGTTTTGTGAATAGCTTAATTAATAAATAAAATCCATACTTTTATTATATTATTACTAATTGTTTGACTTGGAGATTTAGTTAGCTCTAAATACCTTCAAAATTAAGTTTATACTTAAATAGTGAATCATGAATGTGTATACTATATTTTTTATATATAAGTATGTAGATACTATAATTAATTTTAAGAAAAGAAATATGTATATAAAATACTAGTTTATTAATAAGATATTTAAATATGTATATATATAGCTTGAAGCATACATTATATATACATTTATATAATTTGATCCTAAATTTTCGCCTTTAAAATAAGTCCCATGTTAAATATAAAGCCAAAAAACACTTGATAATAACTTGAGAAATAAATTTGACAAATACTTAGTTAAGATTCAACTTGAAGTAAATTTGAATAATGGAATAATATATCTATGTATTTATTTATTTATATATGAGAAAGTGAGTTGTCTCTTTCGAGTTTGAAACACTACTGAAAGAGTACAAAAGAAAAAGTCCAACAAACAACTTCTTGCTAGTCACTAACCACAAAGATTGTAAACAAAGTTAGGCATTGAAAATTCAAACTCCCCCCAATTTCATTATTATTATCATCATTATTATTATTATTGTTATTATTATTATTATTATTTTCTTTTGGTTGTGTTATTATTGATATATTAATTGATCATTTTTTCACATGACGTATGGTATAGAAAGTCACAGGACTTTGCCGTATATTGCCACCTATTTTTTTTAGTGTGCCCACAAATAATTAAAATATGTTATAGACAAAAAAAACAAAGCTGTGTACCATTTAATGTGTTTCCATTATGACAAGATTAGATTTGACCATGAAAAATATATATATTATGGTTTCCTTCCAAGGTGGATAAAGAAGGATCATGTTCTCAGTTTGATAAACTAAAAAAAATGGTTTAAAAAACTTATTATAATTATTTTGAATTAAAACTATTGGAAGTGGATCACGTATTTCGTCATATTATGTATTTGGGTGTTTTTAATTAACAGTTGATCTTAAATTAATTTAATTATAAAATATTATGATTAATTAAGATTAATAATTAAAAATATCGAAACACTTAATATGATCGATTTCAATATGATATAAGTATATAATACAGTGTCAAACGAAATAAATAATTGATGTTATTATTTTTTATTACATGTCAATAGTATATATATCCAATTACATTAAGCCAGTAAAGAAAGATTGTTTAATTACAAGGAACGAATAAGGAACAAGTTTTCGGGAATAAAATAAGGAATAGAAGAAGTTCCTTGTTGTTATTCTCAATAATTTAGTGTCTTGTAAGAATTTTGTAAGACAGTTAGTTCTTATTAATTAATTAATTAAAGAAAAAGCCCTCAAAACTTGGCTTCATGAAATGTAAAGGCTCATGTGATTCTATTATTAATTTATTATTAATGTTGGGAATTATTGTTAGGAACCAAATAAACATCACGTCGTGATGATGATATATGGGGTTTTTTGTTTGACTTTTTTCTGTATAGCATATTAGCATTATTATGGAACAGGTTAGGAGGGGTGTCGAAAATAAATTAAAGTTTGAACTTTGAAGCATGAGGAGAAAATTAATTATTAATCAGAAAATAATGAAGAAAAAAAAGGGATGGAAGAGGAGGAGATACAAAATATTCTAATCTTAATCTTGTTTTATGAGAGTTAATATTTAAATTGGTTCCAAAAGATATCACATTCTTAAAATTGATTCTCGAAATATTCTTTTAATCATATTAGTTCTTTAAAGATATAATTCTCAGTCAAATTAATTTTTTTACCAATCAAATCACATATGTGACAAAATAATTGGTTAATAAATGATACATCATTTAATTATTTTGTGACACGTGATATTTAAATATGACATGTCATTATTCAATTATCATATTTTTGAGCAACTAATATGACTAAAAAAAATTCCAGAGACTCTCCTATTTTATGGAATAATTGAAATGAATGAGAATGAATAAGGTGGCAAGTTCACTAAAAAATAGAAGGAAAAAAATGGTGGCAAGTAGTGGTTGTATTATTTTTCACTCAACAAGCTTATCTTTTAGGTCAATGGATCATCATATGTTTCGTTGTTTCGTACATATGAAATTTAATTAAAGGTACTTACATGGAAAATGATGTGTGTATTTATAAAAATTGTGTTGATATCTATGATTAAATTGGCCAAATTAAATGTACCTACTTGTCATTATTTTACTTCATGTACAACAGAAATTCTATGTGTACATCAGAAACATAATATAATCAAATATCCTCCTTTTTTTTATAAAATTCTAAAAATATTAAAAACAAAACCAGAAAATAAAATACAAACACACCCTAATTTTTCTATTAAAATCAAGACAGAATCCTTGAATGAATGATATTTTGCCACAAACATGATGCTTATTATTTTTCTTTTATTTAACTGCTTTTGAATCTCATGCAAAATTATTAATTGTATGCTGGTGATGAATAATTCCAAGACTAGCTAACTAATAATGGTAATTATTTTAGACACACGAAAGTAACAAATTTTAATTATATGAAAAAATATCTGATGCTAATAAGATACTTAATTACTTTCTCACGTACGTACATATATATATATATGGTGTGTAATATTTGAAGTCTCTACATTTTGGTATACCCCATTAACTTGTTATTTGTTAACCATATTGTATTATTATTGAGATTCCTTTAATTGTAATTAACTTGAAAGAACTACTATACTACTACATGCATGCACCAAGCAATTTGTGGACACTTCACCTTTATTGTTGCTTCCTCCATCAACCACATTTTGAATCGTGTACACATTATACGACTGAGTTATACATACTAGGAAGCTAAGGTTACTTTTTTTTTGCATTTTAATTTTATGTTCTTATTTAAATTAGAAAAACTGAATAAAATTTCAGCACTTCATTTTGTATGTTTATGTATTTTTCGTTAGCAAAGAAATAAACTTACATGTAGCTATACAGATCTGGGTTTAATAAGGAGCAGAAATTAATTGTGAGCATTATAATTAAAAGTGTATTATTATTAAAAGTGAGCATTTTAATTCACTTTGAGTCAGTTTAAATTAATTTTTGAAAAAAGTCTTATTTTTCTATGTTTTATTTAAAAAAAATTTATTAATAGAAATTATTTTTTCTTTTGCTTTTTTTTTTAAATAGAAGTACTTTTAAAAAAAAAAAAAGCATCCAAATGATTCAAATTTAATTAAAAAATTATTTTTCTTTTAAAAAAATACTTTCTTTTTTTTTTTTTATAAAAAATCAATACAAACGAGCACTTTGTCTTGATTGTGATTTTTTTAAAAAAATTTACCACCATATAATACACCTAAGTGCTTCTTTGGAAATCCAAATCCCCAATTCACATAATATTGGATTTCACATGCTATATAAACTATTTTTTTTAAAAAAATTCTATTTGAACTAAATTTTATGTGAAAATAAAATTGTTGATTCTAATTTTGTTTTTCATGAAAATCATGCATTACTTTTAATATTTGATAAATTTTAATATTATTAGTATGTTTTTCAATTTAAGAATGATATAATAAATTATAATTAGATTATAATTAACCATGTTTTAAATTATATTACAAAATTTTTTGATTATAATCAAACACTCCTCAAAATAATAATCCAATTCAAAAATCTAAATTAAAGTTGAAATTCATTATATCATCATACTATAATCAAATAAGAAAAAAAGATATTACAAAATTTGATTATAATCAAATATGTTCAAAATAATAATCAAATTCAACAATTTTAATAAAAGTCTATTATATAATCTATATAATCAAACAAGATCAAAATTATATTACAAAATTTGATTATAACCAAACACGTATAAAATAATAATCAAACTTAAAAATGTTAATAAAAGTTCAAACTCATAATATAATCAAACATAATTTTTTTTTGATGACTTATAATCAAACATAATTGAAATTATATTATAAAATTTAGTTATAATCAAGCACGTTAAAAATAATAATCAAACTAAATTTTAATAAAAGTTTAAATTCCAAATAAGGAGGGACTTTATGCATATATAATAATATGCAAGACTAAATGCAGTACAACGTACACAAACATCACAGTAAAAATTTTGCCATACGTGTTTTTATTAGGTTCTTGAGAGTGATTTATTGTCAAATAAAACAAATTATAATTATTATTATTCAACGCTGTTTGAGGCTGGAATCAAAAAGTCTAAGGTGGACTATAAATGGTGTTGAAGATCGCCATTGTTTCTTTTTTTTATTTTTTTTTTTAACATGGAAGATCACCATTGTTGCTACTAGAAGCAAGAGTCCCAGGAGTAAAATATAACTGAATTTTAGTAATTTTGAACTTGTAGGTAAAATTAGGGTGTTTTTTACCTATTGTCAATCCTGTATAAATTTAAAATTCAAAAGGCAATGCAAGAAAGAAAAAAAAAAAGAAATAGGAAAGTGTTGTAGAATAACGTGGCATGAGAAAGCAGCATATGATTGCCACAGTGTGTTAGAGTGTTGATTAATGGCACCTTTCCAACTATAAATATTCGAAAATAAATAAAAAGAAGAACATGAAGGGACCCACGAAAAGAAGGGTGGTCCATAGCGTACTGGATTGCGGATTGAGAGAGAGAGAGAGAGAGGGGGGGCATGCAACCTGTGACTCTGTCTCGCCCCGCGTTCCACGCCCAAACTACGTAATAGCTGCTTCCTTCTTATTGGCTAATGCTTAAAACGTTACTCTCAACTTTTCAAATCTCATTTCAAAACTATATTTTTTTTATTTTTTAAATATTTTTTCATGGTTAATCACTTAATTCTGCATGTTAATTAATTTAAGCTAATTTGATAAAAAAAAATTTAAAAAGTTAACAAAGTCTCTTAATAAAATTTTTCTTTTCTATTGTGTACAACCATACTTAACTGGTAATGAAAGTTTTATATAAAAAAAAATTCATAGTCATAATTAGTTAGTTATAATTTGTTCATTTTATTCTTTATTTATATTTATTAATTATTATTTGAATAAATATATAATAAATTTACAATTAAAAAATTTATAAACATAAAATTTTTTATTACGGATATTTATCATTACTCTTACCAAATTTATGATGATCCATTAATGAATTATTTGAATGGATGGTTAAGGCTCTTGCACTCATTTGGTTCATGTTTGGAAACTTAATTAATGGAATGCGGTAAAATTAATTCATTTATTTTTATGTTAAATAGAAAATTATTTCTATATTAAATAGAAAAAATAGTATTAAAATGAATTTTCATTTGACATTGAAATAATATTTTATTTAACATAGAATAAATAACTTAGTTAAATTTGGTTGAACAAAATAAATATTTATCTAAAATTATTGTAGAAATAATTACACCACAAATAAAAATTTTCAGTTTTCTTACCCAAATATTGATTATCGGTTGTCAAAATCAATTTTAGAAAAATATTACAAACCATAAATTAATTTACGTCAAAATCAATTCAAACATAATTAATATTAAGTCACCAAAAAAATATAATTAATATTGACTAAAATTAATTCAGACATAATTAATATTGACTGAAATCAATAAAAAATAATTAACATTTACTAAAATCAATTCTATAACAATTTAACCTAACGCACGCTTTTACGGTTTTACCACCTAAAGCATCTTTTATATCCTAAAAAATTTGGTGCTTAAAAAAATTAAATTAAATATGATAAATTAGAGAAAGTCTTTAATTTTAGAAAGAGAATCTTAATAGGGAATGTGTTTGGTAATTAGAAAAAGAATACTTGTGTTAAAACAGTATTTATTAAATAAAAATAATATTTAAACACTAAAATAAATGATTGTTTAAATATTTTTTAGGTATATTTTATATGAATTATGCTATTTACACATTAAAATTAGTCATTAGTATATAATATATATTAAAATATGAAATACACATTAAAAATAATAAAATTATACAAGTATTCATAATTCATATATAAATATATAATAGTTGATTTTGATGGGTAATTTTGATGTATAAATAAAATCGTTGATTTTATATTCTGTATTAGTGTTTAATTTTAGTATATATTTAACATAATAAAGTTTTTTTTTTACAAACAAACGAAGTAAATTGAAAATAAAAAACCAAATATTCTAAAAAAGATAATCTTTTAAAAATATATAATTTTTTTCCTTTTTTAAAAAAATAGAAGTTTGTTACCAAAAAAAAAATAAAGAAAGAAAAGAAAAATAGAAGTCTACGGAATACGATGGTGTTGGGTGTGGACTCTCTCTCTCTCTCTCTCTCTCTCTCTGTCTCCGCCTGTAACTCTTTGACAACATGGATGCAGACGCAGACACCTATATAGACCAACCCTCTCTCCCTCTATTCTCTTCTTCTCTCATCTCTCTCTCTCTCTCTCTCACCTTCCCTGCTTCTACCTTCCTTCACATTCTCTATTTTTCCTCTTCTGGTACACCCAAAATCCGGTACTTTCTATTCCTCTTATTCTCAATGCTCACAAAACCGTTAAAGTTTCACTCTTTTCCACTCTGCAAGATCTTCTGCTCTTCTGGGCAACTCTATCTATATAGGGTTACTTTCAATTTTATTTCTTTTTCCTTTTGAAAAATTCTCCTCCTAACAACAATTGTTGTGAAAACTGAAAAAGTGTTCTTCTTTATCTACCCTGTGTTTGGGGTATTGAACTAGAAGCCTGTTACTTATTTTTCTTCTTGAAATGGTTGTGCATATATTGTTGCTGGTTGGCGCTTGATCTTCAAATTTGTTCTTCCATTTTCTCTAGGTTTATGATGGTTTTAGAGCATCTCTTTTTTTTTTTTTTGGGGTTGGTGGGTGGTGTAGGGGTTGTTGAACTTCAATTGTTGATTAATGATCACTGCTGAAGTTTTGTTGAAGTGATGAGCACTTCTATTTTTGGTCCCCCTTTCATTTATTGGATCTTGGGAATTGCTTTGGTCTTGTGGATTTGGCTTGTTGAAATTGTTGGTTCCTCTTTTGAAATTTCTAGAGCTGTTTTCCTATAGGTGGTTCTGGTTACACGTTTGATGCTTTGT
>JASCZI010060612.1:65320-76705 GCA_036250425.1 Stylosanthes scabra | reverse complement strand
CGAAACTATCCCCCTCTCAATAACGGCACCTTTTAATTCAAAATATGACAACCCCTAAACCCAAACTGACTTACCTCCGATTCTGCTTCTTCAACGATCTCGTCCAAATGAGGAAAAAACTCCATCGATGACACATTCCACATTAACGCCTCTGCCGCGTTGTTGCTCGAAGAATCCATCGGACTTCGAATTTCTTAAACCCTGAACAATGCCGCAACGCGAAGACCACGCCTCTCTTGCCGCCACTCTCTCGTTAGGATGTTTCCCTTCAAAAAGAACCGGTCTCTTTGTTATGCTTGTGCCCTTTGCCGATATCAACTAGAGGCAAAACCCTTTATCCCAACTCTCCAACATTTACAAAGGGGTAGCGTATGGGTCGGATCGTTAATAAGGTGGCCTGCACAACCTTTCCATGGCCCAAACGTTATATTATAGACCCAACCCCCTCCAAGCCCATTAGTTGGGCTTGCGCTGGCTATCACCCGCCAAGCTGCTGTGGTACACTCAACAAACCCTCCACTTTTGCTTCTTTAATTGGCTTCGGTTTTTTGGTCAACCCACTCAAAATGTAAGGATTTATTAGTCCATTTATTACATGCTAAATGACAAAATGAAACTGCTTACCTTTTCGTACTACAGTGGTATAGGTGAAAACTTTCCCATACTATGATGTATGATAATTCATTAACTTTTCGAAAAAGTTTCAAGTACCGGTATATAGTTGATCTTAATTAAAATAAAATAAAAAATATATATAAATCAAACTCAACGATTACAGATTATAGGTATATCGGTGCGAAAACTTTCCTAATCTTTATATATCTTTTATAATATCATTTATATAGATCAACTATTAAGATCAATCGATTATTATAGATCATGGTACTCCTAATAAATTTCCTATATAATATTGCCTACAACTAAAGTGATATCCTCTTAGATTTTGATAATATTATTTTATTTTTAAATTGAACATACTGTTAAAAAGTACTATTAAATATTGCTAAGTAATTAATAAATATTTAAGAAAGCCATCCAAAAATGCATTAACAAAAATTTCGCCTGATATGTAAAAGAGATATGCTAAGCATCTAAGTTTCGTGATCTTGTAAGTGTTCTGTTCTTTGCTTTATTCCCAAAGGCCAAACCCTCCTTTCCGTATTGATCCCGCATGCAACAACCGATTAATTAACTAATTAATTAATTAATTACCTTATATCAATGAGTGATGTGCCCCAAAATAAAATGATTAATTAATTATTAATAGTAATTAATTAATTAATAGCTTGCTTAGCTATCAGTCTATGATAACAAGCAAGCACAGATCTTGAAACCAGACCCAACAAGGCATCAACAATAACAACACATAACAAAACAAATATTAATTAAAAAAAAGAAAAAACATTGATTTTGAGACATTGGAATCATGTGGGAATCCATTGTGTTAACGGTGGCTGCCACCGCCGGAAACAACATCGGAAAAATCCTTCAGAAGAAGGGCACCGTCATTCTTCCTCCTCTCTCTTTGAAGCTCAAGGCATGTCCTCTTCTTCTTTCTTTCTCTTTTTTTTTTGTTTCATTTTATTTTTTTTATATAAAAAAAGTTATCATTTTGATGTGCCCCCATGACCCCATCTCATTAAAGATTTTACCTTTCTTTGATAACAACATGATTTGAAGCTTTTGAGCCATATTGGTATCCCTGAGATTAGAAATTTTATAGCTTTTAATGTGAAAGCTGCAATATATGATGTTGAAGTTTGGTTATTCTTTCAATTGCATGCTTGAGATTTTAGTGTGAATCTGGAAATGGGTTAATTAATTCGAACCTTGGCTATTAGTTACTATTTTTGTTACTGATTCTGATAATGTGATCTCCAATTGTGTTTCATTCAGGTCATAAGGGCTTATGCATTAAACAAAATCTGGGTTATAGGTTTTCTAATGGATATAGGTGGTGCATTATTGATGTTAAGAGCATTATCTTTGGCCCCGGTAAGTAATAATCTAATAATAACACTTTTTGTATATTTTGAAAATACATAATTTAATGAATGAATGAATCTGAATTTGAAGGGTTTCTGTTCACTACAAGTGAAGATGGATCATTTTTTGTTTCTAATGTTGGATTGAAAATTCTTCTATATACTTTAGAACTCCATACTAAACTGATCTTTTATCATGATCTGGCATTTTTTTCTTTCTAATATTCAGGTATCTGTGATCCAACCGGTTTCAGGAGTCGGACTAGCTATTCTTTCGATCTTCTCTCATTTTTATCTGAAGGAAATCATGAATGCTGTTGATTGGGTTGGCATTGCCTTGGCAGGTGTTGGGACAATAGGTAATGTAAGTTTTGAATCGCCTGCATAGTATTACTTAAAGTTTGAATTTTTTTTTTTTTGCTTCCTGTAAATGCAATATTGAACTAAGTTTTAGGCGATACTCGGTAGTTGTAATAAGACTTGTAGACTGTGTATCAAGGTTATATACTTAAGAGTTCACTTAAACTGGTGGGCTTTAGGTAAACTTGAATCATAAAACTCAACTTGTCATTCACAAGAGTTTACTTGTGAACTTGATTTGGGACTTAAGCTTGTAGATTTACGAGTTAATTCAAGAGTTTTATAACCTTAGTTTGGATCCATTGTTGTTTGTATTGAAAAATAGAGAACTTTAGTTTAGTGAGTTTCATTATGTTGATTATAACAAGAGTAATGAATTTTCTAGCTGTAGCGAAGATTATAATTTCGATATAGATATAATAGAGGTAACTGTGAGTTGTATTGTGACCATTTTATTTGTCTATACACTAATTGCTACACTCATTGACAATGGCCGAAGGCTTTGGGGTTTTTGTCAAATCTTTTGTTTGGCTGCTAATAAAGCTATGTGTGCAGTCTTTTAACTCAATCCACCAAATTGTCGCCATACTAATATCTTAATATGCATTTGTGCAATGCTATTTGTTAACTGTTACATCATTACATGCTTTTCGAATTTTAGGAGTTGGTGCCGGAGGTGAAGAGCAAGAGGCGGCTGCTCTGTCCATTTTCCACATACCATGTCTGGCATTTGTTGTTGTCATCTTGTTTGTAGGTACCTTGTCTTATGAAGAAACTAATTTAATTTTCACATGCTTTTTGTATTCTGCAATATTCAACACTCACAATTTTACATTTTAGCACGAAGTCATTTATGTCACTTGATTTTACGATGGTACTAGCTTTTGAGGAAATGCACTTTGAAAGACAAGAACTCCCATTATTATCTGGACTGGAAACCTTCACATGGACTTGCTGCAAATTCATACCGAATATTGAATCCAGTGCAATAAACCCTTAATGGTGGCATATAATTGTGGACAAAGTTGTATACAATTTTCCTAATCATTTTTCGTATCATTGTTATCCCCATTAGGCCTCTTGGAATTGCATTAAATCGATTATGCTTCTCTTTTTCTTTATGTGGTAGCGTTATCGAAAGAGAATTGGTTATTACAAAACTTATGAATGGAATTTTTTATAATAAGCTTCAGCAACTCCTCTTCAGAATATTGTAATTCACCGGTGCAATCGAGTGTTATTACTTTCTTTGAAACTTCATTATTCTTTTAATTGATAGAAGCAGTTGTATAGGTATTGCTTAATGGAGGGCTTAGAATATGCCGGCGTCACAGAAGAGAACAAGAGATGGTAACTCTGCTTTCATCATATCTTTAGAATAACATGTTTGTGTTTATTTTCATCATTATCACCTCCAGAATGGTGACTTAATGAAGAGTTTTTTTTGTTTTTTTTCCCTATCATTTGACAATTTTAAGTTTTATACAGATGGAATACGATGTTGTTGAGGAAATTATTTACGGCTTGGAATCTGGAATTTTGTTTGGGTACTTTTCCTTCCCTCTCTACTCTATTTATGCGCCCCCTTCTTTTAGAGTTAAATAACAGTTTCCTTTTGTAACACAATTAAATTACTCATTGCTTGCTTTGGTATTGCTGCGTGCATTTTTGTTTCTTTTTTTCTAACAACAATAACAAAGCCTTATCCAACTAAGTGGGGTCGACTACATGGATCAAATGACGTTATTGTGTCCTATCCTGTATCATGTTTTCAATATCGTCCCATATTAAGAACAAAGAGATCCTTTGTGACAGTGTTAATTACGATCCGACCAATAATCAGAAGGGGACTATATAAACGGCACACTACCGCAAAATTTAACCTCCATGTCATTATCAATTGGCATTGCTTATGATTGTAGCATTTCTTTCCGTTTGTCTAATTAGGATGGCTAGTTTATGCTAGCAAGTAGCAACCGCATTCATGTGACATGAACCAAACTCCAACATTAGAACTTGATTATATGTCTCAACTCTTAATTGTGTTTACACCAGGATGTCTTCGGTAATATCGAAGATGGGATTTCTGTTCCTAGAGCAAGGTTTTCACCAACTGTTGGTTCCTCTTTGCATCATATTCAGTGTGTGTTGTAGTGGTACAGGGTTTTACTACCAGGTATTGTGAAGGCCTATTTTCTATGATCTAATTTTGTATGAACTGTAGTTTCAAGTTCTACTCTGGCGATTTCGGTTTTGATTACCTAGAATAAGATATTCTTTATCTTCCTTCTTCTATGCTATGCAGACACGGGGACTAAAGCACGGTAGGGCTATTGTGGTATCTACATGTGCAGCTGTGGCATCAATCGTGAGCGGTGTACTAGCTGGGATGCTTGCTTTGGGTGAAAGACTCCCTTCTGCCCCGAAAGCTCGCTTGGCACTTCTTCTTGGATGGTAATATAAGATTTTGTGCTTTTATTTGTTATTAATAGTTATTTTTGTTAATTTATATAGTAATTAGTATAAAAGTTTTGCCACCATTAAAAGGTTGTATACAATCACTTGTATGACTTTTAGGTACCTAGTGACAAAATCAAACTAATATCGGTGGTAGATTGTAAAGGGTCCATTCCGCTCATTAGTCCGGAATCAAGAACATAGTTACATGAATTCACTAATTAGGTGACGTACCGTGTCCACTCATCTGAGGATACCGGAATTCTTTAAGTATACTTTCTACATAAAATATTTTATACATGGCAAACCGTGTTCTGACCTGTTTCTGTACTGAAACATATTGCGTTTCATGTAACTATTGATAAACATTTTGCGGCTATTATCGAATTTTTGTTGCCATCAAGAGAATAGAAATCAAATACCTAGCTCGGTATCATTATTATGATAGGAGCCAGTATGGTAACTCTTGTTGATACTTCATAAATGATAAACATTATGTTATGTTATTTTGCAGGCTACTTATTATCATGGGTGTAATCTTACTTGTTGGTTCGACGCGACTGGTGAAATTCCTCTCGTGTTCTTCGAGATCCACGAAAAGAAGCAATGCTGATAAGAATTACAGCGCTAGAAGACCGAGTTCTTCGCGTATAAGGGAACCGAATCCAAGCGCCGTGATTCCAGCCACAACGTTAAATCATTTACTATCGTCGGCTTCCAAAGAAAAAGCTTGAGTCAAGGTTAGGGTTAAGGGTTGTATACTGTGTAATGATCTAATAGTGTTGCTTCATCAGAAGGCATGAATGTTTTTGGGATCATTCCTTCTGGTTTCAAAATATTTTGGATTGATTCAGACACCAACTTGTAAAAACTATTGATGTACTTTTAAGTATTGTATATGAGAGTGTTGGTAACAATGACATAACACACATTTTATTTTATCTTTGATTCAACACAGAATTTGTTTTATTTTTTGGATATTAAGGAATCAATTAGAGAACCAATAAATAAATGAGTATCCAAGATTAAAAAAAAATTATTATTCACACAATGTAAAAGTTATCATTCATAATTTTTTATTGGCTCTCGTTGACTCTCAAGTGAAAGTTCTCTATACTTTTACATATAAAAAATCAAGCATTGTATAGAAATACATATTTCATAAAATGTTTATATTATTCTATTGTAAAAAAAATTGATTATTCTATTATTATAAGTTTGATTATTCCGATAACTGATTATTTAGTTAAAAAAAAATTGTAAATCAATTCATATAAATATACATAAATATACACAACATTTTTGAAAGACATACAATTTTACTAAATAACTGAGTTGCATAATGGTCTTAATTCAAACAGAAAATTAGTTATATTTCTAGAATTCTTGAACAAGTAGATTAAATTTAGAATGTTTTTTAACTATGTAATAAATATAAATTACATCAAAATCGTAACCGATTAAAGAATTTTTCTAATTTTAGTCATCAGCACTTACATTTTCATCACTAATTTCTTTTCTCCTCACTCCTAAATTCAAGCAACAAAATTCGGGTATTTTTTTTTTCTTCAAGAAAACAAAATTGGGTACTTGATTATTTCACCAAAATTCATTTTCCCTTTTTCCTTTTTCATTTTTGTTTCCTATAGGAATTTCCAGGCACCATCCTCTCCTAGTTCCTAGAGGCTAGAGCATCGCCATAGGAACAAAAGATTGTAACCACAAGAATATTAACACATGCATAGGAAAAAGAAAAACACTACATAGTGATAGTGGATTAGTGGGTATTATATTAACAAATAAAGATTGCTTTTATCTTAGGTAATGGGAAGAAGGGTCCCTCCTGATAATATTTCATTCACAAAACCATTTGCATATTTTTCCTTTTACTTTGTAGGTTTGTTTGCAAGCATGGCTATAATCACAACTCTATGTAGTGTTCTCTTTGGAAGAAAAAAAGGATCCTCAACTAGAAGGGAATCTCATAATCCAAGGGGAACAAGTCCCTTGAATACAACTTCTCCGGATCATACCACGGAAACCGCAGCGTCGGCCGTGGTGTCGCCAGATCGACCTATGTCAAACTTCGCGGTAGAAACAGACAACAGCGGTGATTACTTGTTGCGCAAGGAATTACCCCTTTCGACCTCAAAATCATTTCACATGAGAAGGGATACTTCTAAAAGGCTATCTTTTAACATGAGTTTGAAATTTCCAAAGAGTTTTTCTATGGCAAAAAATCAAGAAGGTAATGATGGAGGAAAGAACAAAGACAAGTTGATCAAAGATGATGCTATTTGGATGAAAACAATTATATTAGGGGAAAAGTGTAATCCAGATGAAGAAGAGGAAGAAATTATATATGAGGAAGGAAAAGGAAGGAGAATGTCATTCTCAGCATATCATCCTAGAATGTCACTATCTAGGCAATCTTCTCAAATTGACGATAATACCCTTTCTCATGTTCAGCATCATCACCGTTATCAAAGTCACATTTGATGAGTTAACCCGCAAAGTGGTCTCTGAGATTGATCGATTGTATCGAATTAGTCTCTAAGATTCGAAAAAAAAAATGCACCACATCAGTCAATCTAATAGCATTCTTTTTCATCAAACGAAACCTAACGTCATGAGTGAGTGGTACAATCCCTGTTACGTTAGAGTTGCTAGAACAAGATTGTTTGTTTATGCTTTTCTTGATGTATTCGCTTTTCATCATAGTTCATAGATGAATAGCTAGTGCATACATGCAAGGAACTATATGTGTATCAGTATATGGTGTGATCATAACATGTTTTCTTAAACAAGTAGAGTAGGAGGACATTAGGTATTGAATAAATGTAAGTTAGAAACAACTTTTTTGTATTTTACTTTGTATATATGATATGATATTTCATTTAGAATACATACATGCCAAAGCCATACGATACCAAAATTCACTTTGCTTAATTAGACAAGCACCCTACCTAGCAATGAATTGAACCTTTTATTTGATATGCCTCCATTAAATACTTAAGCTACAAGCTAAGGCAATAGTTTAATTTTAATGAAGGTGACAATTTTTGTTGTTGAGAATTCAGCAAATCTCATAATAAGATGAATTTAATTTTCATGCAGAATTTTATATAGACAATCATTTGTATATTGATATATTAGTAAAAATAATTAATTTTTAAAAATTATTATTCTAAAAGTTATTTTTTTTGTGATTATTCCAAAAGTCATCTAAACACATAAATCTTATTTAATAATCGTGTAAAATTTTTTATACTATCAATGCATTAAAATTAAATTCTAATAACATATGATAAAGTTTTGAAGGACTAATCCTATTCATTTTAAAGTTTAGATTATATGTATTAGAAGGATTTTAAGTATATCCGGGGATAAGATATTCTTGTGTTTTTAGCCGTTGATCTTAATTGATTTTAATTATAGAATATATATATGATGAAGGTCAACAACTAAAAACATGGAAACATCGGTATTTCGGATATACTTGAAACATTTCCATATGTATTAACTAAATAGTTAATCTAGGTGTACCATTGTACACCTCCGTACATATCATTTTTAGCACGGAAAAATAAAAAAAATCATTTTAGGTACCATTTTGATTTGTTTTCAGTAATTTCAGGGGCTAAAATGAGTCGCGAGTGAAATTTCAAGGATCAATTTAGGTTATGTACAATGATAATATGCTAATGACATGTGGACAAATAGTACTGTGATACGTGGGCAAACCATGTTATGTCACGTATCACTAGCCGTCACAGTGTCACTTGATTTCACATAGACAAATTTTATTATGACATGTGGGACTAACCGGCCACGTCAACATGCCATGTCAGCATGTTATTAGTGGAAACCAACGAAGGATTAACTTAAGTCACGGAATGAAAATTTTTAGAGCGATATTATGTAACTTGAAAATTTAGAGGTTAATTTAATATGCGAGTCAAATTTGGGGCCTATTTGATTTTTATATGCTCCTTATCCTCGTTGTCATGAGCAAAACCAGCCTTCCCTTATTCTTGATCCAGTTAGAAGTTAGAAGACGAGGCCTAGAATAAGAGAAAACCTTATCCCTCCAAACAGAAATTCCATTCTCCCAAAATCACAGTCACAGACATGTTAACCTCATCATCATCTTCTTCTTCTTGCTTCTCACTGCACACCCCTCCAATCCACCATCACCACCACCACTACCACACCAACACTCTTTTTCTTCCCTCCTCACCTCTCACTCTCTCCCTCTCCCTCCACCACCGCATAACTCCCTCCTTCCTCCACTCATCCCCACCGCCGGCGCCTCTCCACTTGCCTCACGCTAAGCCCCCGACGGCCGACAAGTCCGGCGAGCAGAAGTGGGTCCACGAAGGGCTTATCACGGAGTCTCTCCCTAACGGCATGTTCCGCGTTCGCCTCGACAACGAAGACCTCATCCTCGGATACGTTTCTGGGAAAATCCGAAAGAATTTCGTCAGAATTTTGCCCGGTGATCGCGTCAAGGTTGAGGTCAGTCGCTATGATTCCTCTAAGGGACGAATTGTTTATAGGCTTCGTAGTACTAGCTCTTCTTAGTAAGTAATAACCTTGCACTTAAGGTGTTTGTGAAAATGACTCAATGGGTTTCATTCTTAATTTTGAACCCACCCAAAATTGGGTTCTTGCTTTTTTGTGTGATTAAGTAAAGTTAAGGATGCCTTTGTTATTGTTTATTTGATTTATGTTGAATAGAAAAGAACCAACTTTGAGTATATGGGTGTTGTATAAATAGTGATTCATCTTTGATTTGGTGCTATTTATTTTAGTTTTGTTCAAAGTGTGATGTAGTTTTCCAATCTTCATGGGTGCTGCACTGGTGCTTCTTCATGTCTGCATGGTGTGTTTGCAATTTTGCCGCAAACACACGTAGATAGGCTTGGTTTGGTAAAGTTTTTGGGGGTGGAGCATCTCAATTTGTTTTGGTAGATCAAATGTACTTGCTCCCAAGGAGGTGTTTTATAAACGTCTTAACCTTAACCAAGCCTTTTTCCCACTAAATGTGGTCGGCTACATGGATCAAGATGTCATTGCATGATGTCCATGCATTGAGATGCGACACGGTTTTATGTTAGTTGTTGCAGGCCTAACACAACCGTACATGGTCCCGAAGGCGTCATTGCGCCGTGGCCATGTATGGGGATGCGACACTGTCGCAGGCCAAACAACCTTCCTCGTTTATCCGGGCTTGGGACCGGCTATGTTTAAAATTTATTTTACCAAATATAATTGTCGTTCTTATTGAAAGTCATTTTTTGTTTGATTTATCAAATATAGGTGCTTTTAGAAAGTCATCTTTTAAAACCCAATTTTGATAAGCTATTTTTGAAATGATAAAAGTTTACGATACTAGCCCTTAGCATTATGGTAGTCTAAGATAGTACTTCTCAACATAAATGTTTGAAACCTGATTTTTTGGCAACTAGAAAATTGTATATAGCTCCGTTTTTGTTGAGAAGTAAACACAGCTAGGTTATAAACATTAAAACCATGAAAAATAATAGTAGTCTTCTGCTGTTGACTTGAACTTGCTAAATTTGTTGTGTGTATTGGAGAATTGTCTCCATGGATTGTAGAACTATAGCCTTTGGCAATTGGCATAGGTTTAAGAATGTTCCACAGAATTTCTGATCATGCAATTTCTAATTTGTGGCTCGCTGTAAAATTTTTGGCACAAGACCTTGAATTGCAAAATCTGAATTTGGTGGGACATTGATGCAATGTGTCACACTGAGGGAGATGATTGTTGAGTAAATGAGGAAGGTAAAGTAATGTTATGACCATCAAAAAGTTGAAAGGAGATTGTGGGAATGATAAGGTGGTAGGTTGAGGAGGTTGTTTACTTGTTATCCTTGCCATGATCTTTAAGTAACAGAGAAAGACAAAGAAGATAAATATTGGAGAGTTCACATTTGAACAGCAACCTTCTTATAAATACTTCAATTCTGTGACAGGAATTCAATTACTTCTTTGTGGATCTGCTCTGCATACTCCTTTTGACAACACACTTTTTCATTAACAATTATACTTATTGCTATAATATTTCATAAAACTATAGCATCACAAGTACAATTTATATGCTTTAATTAAACTTTACATAGGCCACTCTGGTTTAATTTGTTCTCTTTATGACTCTAAGCTTGACACCATGCTTGAAATTGAGAACTATACCATATTCTAGTTCTAAAGGTTTCTCCATGTTAGGTGAATGGCGAAACAAGTATTTCCTATACAAATGAATAAGAGAAAGCTTGAGCTCTTGTAGTGAAAACTTTTTACCAATACAAGCACGAGGACCAATTCCAAATGGTATAAAAGCATAAGGGTGCCTTTGTTTCATCTCATCACATTTAGGGTCAAATCTCTCTGGTTTGAACTTCTCTGGCTCTGGAAAGTGTTTTGGATCTTTTGCTAGAACTCCAAGTGCTAGCCACACCCATGTTCCCTGCTCATAAAGTAAACTACATTAGTGGTTCCATAGTTGAGAATAGGAGTATATGCCTCAGTCAAGAATTTAACCAAGTTTCGGAAACCCGAA
>JASCZI010060612.1:43020-65164 GCA_036250425.1 Stylosanthes scabra | reverse complement strand
ATATATATATATATATATATATATATATATATATATATATATATATATATATATATATATATATATTTTGTTTTATTATTTTAAACTGATTAATCATTAGAAAATCAAACTGATTTGACCAATTTACAAGTTTTTAACCAATTTTTGTTCTAAACCAAACCAACCCGATTCTTGATTCCCAATTAATCCGGTCAAATGAGCCGATTCAATTCGGTTCTCATAATCATGAATTTAACCCTATATTTGGTATTGGACAAAGATGCAATTATTACCTTTGGAAGGAGGTAACCTCCTATCTCTACTTCAGTTGATGTTTCTCTTGCAACTAATGGGGAGACCATGTAAAACCTCATAGCCTCTTGAATCACCTGAAATAATTATATACAGCATCAAATATTTGCCTGGTCCATGAAAGTTAGTTTGCTACCTCTTCAAAGCTACAACCAAGATGCTATTAAATGTATGGTTGGTGTTAGTTTTAACTTGCCTGATCAAGATAAGGAAAACTATCTTGAAGTTCTTGAGCAGTCGGCATCCGATCGGGCGGACCGAAGGCATCAATCTCTCGAATCAACTTGCTCTCAACTTCAGGATGGCCAGCAACCAAATAAACAACAGAAGACAATGTAAAAGAAGTGGTAGCTGACCCTGCAAGCAAGTGTTCATAAGTAACAGCACTGATATAATCTGGTGTGAATATATCCTCAGACACATTCTTTGATTCTCTTGCATTCAAAATAAGTGACAAGAAATTCTTGGAACTCCTGTTACGTTCTTCCATCCTCCTCTTCACAATCTCGTCGAGCCGCCCGCTCAGTTTCTTGTTAGTATTCTCAATTTTCCAATCCATGGTACCCGGAATTCGCTTCAAGATCTGCCGAAACGGTTCTTGAAGCAACGGTACAAGTAGTCCTAGAATGATAGAAAATGAACCAGATAGGTCCATTTTGAGTTGTGTAGTGGAATAAATGTGTTGATTAATGAAATCAGACACTTCCTCGTTAACATTAGAATTAACATTGTTGTTGTTCTTGATTGATGAATCAGAATTAGATGCATATTTGGGATTTGATAGTCCAAAGTTGACACCAAATGCAGCATCACCAATTACATCGGTGGCAAGCCTAAGTGAGAGATTGGAGAATGTTATGTCTTCATTAGTGTTTGTGATTTGATCAAGGTTTTGTGTTGATGATTCTATGAATGATTGCATTGTTGGAATTAAGCTGGCTAAGTGTGATGGTTGGTACATTGAGATTATGGTGTTTCTCATGGTTGACCAGCGTTGACCCCTGCAATTGCAAATGTTACTAGATTCATTTTTGGATTTAATTTTGTTTTCAACCAATAATAAATTCAAAAAAATAATCTTAAAACATTTAAAATAATAACCCATTGTCACCATGTGGACCCTTGCACTTACAAAGATTACTGATAGCTTTATTTTCTGTTGTATATCAAGAATTAATTTTTTCATGAAATGGCACTATTTTTTCCCCTTCACTAATCACCATTATAAACAATAAGGTAATTCTTTAACGTTATTTAATTTTCTTAATAAGGATATTTACTATTGTAATAAACCACCAATACAACAAGGGAAAAGTGAAAGGGAATGTGATAATAATTTCCTATATAATCCTGATTTTTTGTTTGAATAATGACACTTTAAAAAATTTTCTATCTACCTTTGTCCTTTTACCCTCTCTAAAATGCCATCCATTGTGCACACACCTTATATGATTTTTGCAAAGGTCTCCTATAATCCATATTTGTTTTGTTTTATTGTTGACATGACAATTAAGTGGGGATAGAGGACTTTTTGAAGATTTCTAGGTTTTTTTAATTTATGTCTTTTTTTATTTTAAGTATTTTTTATTTTTAAAATTTTGTAAAAATGAGAAAAAAAAAATAATTTTTTAAATTTTTATCTTGTATTTTTATTTTTTCATGAAATCTTAAAAAGAATATTAACAAAAAACTAAATTCACTCTATCTTATTATATAATAAGCATATATAAATAAATATAAATTACATTAAAAAAAAATTGTATACCTAGTGAAGAAGAGACCTTTTTGGTGAAGAGGGGAAGCAGAAATAGGAGAAGGAATGCTTCTGTTTGAAATTTGTTTGAACTTTCTTATTCCAACTTCAGTACAAAGCTCTGCATCTGCTACTATTATTAGTGGCTGTCTTCCCATATGAAATCTGCTCCATTAAATCAAAGTATTAATTAGCACTAGCAATGAAATTAAAACCATATGTAGAAGGAAACAAACAAAAAGGTGATAATAAGAAGGGGGGAAAATAGTTATTTTTATACTCACATTATTTATTTTTTCCTGCTGAAAGCATTTTGTTTGGATATTCTTAGAGATTTTTTTTTTTGGGCTTGGATATTCTTAGAGATTTTATCAGAAGTAAAAAACAATTAAATAAACACATGTCACTTTAACCAACTAATCCACCGTGGATCTGAGCTCCATTTAAGGATTTGCCGTTGACCAATGAGTTGCTGCATGCATAAGGCGGGATTTAAACTCCCACACTTGTTTAAGCGGACTACTGAACTGACCACTAGACCAACCCAAATTGATTAACCAGCTATGTAATTGATCATATTAATGTATACATTATATACATAAATGGTAATATAAATTATTGATCTAGTGCTTGAACTAACGTTAACAAATTAATTTCTAAATATATGACATTACATTATTGATTTATATCTTTTATTTTTTTTTTTTGTCAATTTATATCTTTTATATATGATATTATTTTTTGATAAGAGGGTATTCTAAGCCGTCCAGACTAATCCCTTACGCCATATCGAGTGCTCTTTTCGAAGGGTTTGACGTGACCATATCCCCTTCTACATACATGCCGCCACCAAGGTTCGAATTCAGGACTAAATATTTAAGCAACCCAAGCCACTTATCACTTGTGCTAGCAGATGTGATTTTATGTATTATATTATTAATTCATACATCCGAAAGTATTATTATATTAAGTGCACAATAAATGTGTTTTTACTTTTTTTTTTTCTGTAATTTTCTAACTTAGTATCCCCCTTCCAAAAAGAGAAGATAAAATTTTCATATGAACAATGATTAAGATCCTAGTCGGCAAAGCCAATAATTTGTCCTTTTTCAGTTTTTCCCTTTTAATAATATTCGGTGCATTTTCAATAGAAAATATAACAATTATTAGTCAATGACAATTACATAAACAAGCTTCAAAAAGTTAATTATGTCTATTACTAAAAAATATAGAATCTAAGGTAAATTTTATTAGTCCATACATACACACCATAATAATTAAATTTAATTTAATATTTTAATGACGGACGGCAACGCTTCCGTTCATTTTAGTTTATTATCGTATGCAAATAACTACTTAAAGCATTTGGTAGAGTCATAATAATTTTTTAAAAATTTCTACATATATACTAAAAAATCAGTAGTTGTCATATTAACATATTTTAAAACATTTTATACAAATATTTAATAATGTATTGTCATACTATTATTAAAAACAAATAATTTTTAAATCCACTACTAATAAAATCAAAATTCATAAATAAAATTAGATGATTGTATGAAAATATTTAAACTATAATTTATCAAAATTAATTTTTTATTTTAAAATATAAAAATAAATATTATTGTAAATATGATATTAACGCCTTCTAACAAATTATTGTATTCAAAAGAAAAAACTCTAATAAATTAATAAAATGGAATCACAATAAACTTAGCGGAGATTATTAGTGTCAACCAACTTAGCAAATCATAACAAATAGATAGTTTATATGATATTTTTTATTTTTATATATGCAAATAGTTTATATGATTACGCAATGTAACTATCATTTATTATATTTTACAAATTCAAATGTAGTTGTTAATTAGGAGACATTTAGTTAAGCACTAAAACACTGGCCCACCACTATTACCCAACACTTTCACAAGTCACAACTCAAAAATAGTTTAAGTTTGCATCCAAAAAGAGTTTGAAGACTTTGAATATCTTGTATACAAGATCCCATATCATATCAACAATAACAGCCTTATTATTGGTTTTTATTCATCCTTAATCCTAGAGATTATGGACATACTAATATAATGGCTATACCAAATCAACCTATAGTAACACAATCTCACTACCAAAATCTCAGCAAATGTCGGCAGTTGTTTAGTGATGGTTTTTGCTGCAGTTCGTATAAATACTGTTTAATTTATAAAAATTAATAGTTCGGCATTTTATTTTTTATTAATGAAATTGTACTTTCAAATTTTGCAAATGAAAAAAAATTATGTTGGAAGTACTTGAGTAAATTTTGAATACAAGTATTTTAAAGGGAAAATAAGAGAAAAAAAAAGGAAGCAAATACCTTCAACAACAACATAGTTTAACATTAGATTATTAAACTATAAATGGTTCAATCTCCATATCTCTTTCAAATAAGGTATTTCATCTTCTTTTGGTCATACATAATTACATATTCATTTACCCACTCATGGATGGGTTAACTCTTGAAGCCTCAAACCCATGTGAAATTCTATAATGAGTTAATGACAACTAATTCATATATGTTAGTGGGATTAATGCATTTTATTAATATTACTCAATATTTTAGACTAATAATACCTTAATTTTATACCATTAAAAATTAATATTTAGAATTTAATACTCACTGTTTAGATTATTAGTCAAAAATAATAAATTTTATTGGTCATGCAACAATGATACTCCTAAAAATTTAAGTTATTAGATAAGAGTATATAAATGGCTAAAGAAATTTTGATTTATATGTTATAAACCATTAAATAAAAACACATAAATGATAACGTTTTTAACATAATTAATAGCTCAATTGCAAGATATTTCATTTTATTCATAATTTGGGTTAAAAGTTCAATTCACATGTACTCCATTTTTTCTTCATCCCTGACTCATCTAAGGATCAAGAACCTTAAGGGTATATATAGATGAAGAACTTGAGCTCTAAACAAATTAGATGAAATAGATAAAGTTTAGATTTTAGTATTTTATGGGAAAAAAGAAAAAGAAGAAGAAGAAAACTAACCTGTAAATTGGGCCATATTCCTTAGCAAGGACAGAGAAGACATCAGGGCCATACTTAGCCAGCAATGGAAGGTGTCCTACAAGAGGAAGGGATGGTGGGCCCGGAACTCTTCTAATCCTCCAATAGGGCCCATAAAAGTAACACACAAACCCTACTATTAACCCTAGCATGGTGAATAGTATGGATGAAAACATAGGTACACTTGGAATAATTGGAAACCACCACCATTCCAATTCCATAGACACCATTTTTGGTTTTAAAGAAGAAGATGATGATGATATGAATTATATTAAGCTATGTTTTCTTATTTCTTTCTTTGATAGAAGAAGAAGAAGGGTGCTTATATTTATATTTATAGTATGAGTTGGTCAATTGGTGTTTATAATATTAAGGTATTAAAATGTGGGGTAGGGGTAAGATGGTATTTTGTCCTTTTGTTAATGATGATCAATTAGAATCAGATACTCTTTTACACTCTGTGTATTGCAATCCATAATTTTTTTTTCATTTTTTTCTATTATTATATTGAATTATTATTATGGTACGATCTTTATACTAAAATGTGTGGGTTTTGTAGGGTGGAGAAGATAATGGTGCATTCTGTGTCTTCCTTTTCTATTGAAATTTATATTGCTAAGTAGGTGGTAATGGTTATCTGATTATAATTCACTAAAAACAAAATTTAAAAAAAAAAATAAAAAGACACAAGAAACACAAAGTAAACAGCCCACTATGGTGCATACTTGTCGAATGCTCATGAGCCAGCACGAGATAAATATGAGACATTAAATTATCGATAAAAATATGGATAAATAGAAGGAATTTATCTATTTTTAGCCAAATGTTAAAAATTTTATTATCGTCTTAGATACTATTCAACGATGAATATTGCGGTCGCAGAAAACATATTGAATTTTTCTCATAATACATAGATCAACTCTCGATCTATATCTTTCCAAAGTGTTTTATAAATATACTAACTATTTTGTTTCTCCAATTTGACTAAGTTGGTGCAACATTGGTTGTTAGAGATATCCTTCTCTAATACTCCGGATTTGATATCCACCTATATAAGTCACCAAAAATAACACCAATTGGACCTAATTTTGGATAGTAAAACACTATTTAGCTTCACTATTTCAACATCAGCCCTAAAATGATATGAAAATTATAAAGTATAGCACAGCATTCATTTCAACGGCAACCAAGGTTTGAAAAATTATTGAGACTCTCACTTATGTCAGTTGCACCGAAATGTATAAGAAAATGGCTCATATCATAAAACTAAGTGGTCCTTTAATTTGTTTAATCATGCACTAATGCACTTTATAACTTTCCAATCATTCCAACATCGAACGGTTAACAGAGATTAATTAGAAAAAATAAATAAATAACTTTTCACTGTTTTAGAATAATATCTATATTTTTTATTACCCTCATACTTCATTCTCTTATATTATTCCAATTACCACACCTCTGAAGAAATATCTACAACTTAAACTACTACCTGCAAACGAGTTTCAGTTTGTCTACTTTATAATTGTATAATTTTCCTCTTTTTTCTTTTGTTTGAAAAGAAAAATGAAAAACCATAAGCATGAACTTATTTAGTAAAAACTTATAGATTAGGTAGAACAAACAAAATATTCATAAGCCATGTCCTCTTCAAGTAATCTAAATGTTCTTGCCACCAAACACTGCCTACATTGATAATTAGTTACAAAATATGCCACAGTTTATATTCAATTATGAATTGGGAGAAAAAATGTTTAAAATCCAAAGTTGCATTAGAACCAATATGATTCCATTGGAAAAGGAAACTGGAAAGAAGATCTAAACATAATTTTTTTCACCCTGATGAAAATTGGAAAATCCAGCCATTGTGCAACATTTCTTCTTGATATATCCTGCAAAATAAAGCAGAAATTTCATCAGAATAAAAAAACAAAATACCAACATTAGCAGCAGGCATATTTCACAAAACTTGTTTTCCAATTAATAAAATGATCCAATGAAGAGCCATTTCTTCTTGTTCCTTTCCTTGTAGCAACTACCATTTTCCCCTGCTGCATGCAAAATCCATTGAAATTCATCAATTAACTTCAGAACCAAAAGAAATAAATAAATAAATTGGAAACATAGATCTTACTATACCGATGTGATGCAATATGGGACGTTGAAGGCATAGTAGTAGAATAACAAAACCATCATGATATTCATGATTTCATATTCCACTAAGGTTTGGAACCAAGAAATCCCATATGATCCACAAGGTCCTGCAATTCCTCAGTCCAATCCTTAGGCTTTGCAACCAAATCCTCTACGGGAATATCAATTGAACAATCACCAATCACAATTTCATCCTTTGGATTCCCAGTAACCAAATCTTCCTTGAGAAAATCCTCCAAGATTGTATCCCCCGATGCTGAAGTTGTTGATAAAGGGTCATTGATTTTGCAGTTAGGCTCATAATCATAAGATGTTGCGAAAAATGTATCCATCTCATACTCGATATTTGCAAGTTCTTGTTCGGGGTTTGGATTGTCCTCCGCTACTGATTCAATAGGCACTGCTGCTACTGCTGGCACCGGATCCACGTTTGGGCTAGCAGTTAGTCTCCTCTTCCTCTTAACATCGACGCCAAACAATTGCGGGTTCTGGGAATTCTTGTGAGCTAACTGCTGCATGAAAGAGGGATTGTTCATTGCTTTGGCAAGGAAAGTCATCATCTGTTGCTGTTTGTTCTCTGTGGCTTGCAACCTAACCTCCATCGCAAGCACTTCATTTCGTGAGTTCTGCTGTTGCTGCCTCAATTTTACGATTTCGGCCATCAACACGTTCCGGTCTCTCATCAACCTTTCAACCTCACCTTCTAAACCATACTCCCCCAACTCAACAATAGGACCTCCGCCTCCTCTTTGGCTTTGCTGTGCTCCCTGCGATACATTTCTTCTTCTCCTTATGGTCTTCAACAAGTGCTTCTGTCCCGCCAAGAAACCTTCGTTAGCAAATTCCCACCGATCAGGATCAACTTTTCGAAATCCCTGCATACATTTGTTTTTCACAGTCAGACCATGATTAAGAATTTAAAACTACAAAGAGAAACATTAGGGAAGTTTTCAACCTATAAATGTAGAGCATTCAAGCCATGATTAACAGTAGAAAACCACAATCAGCTAACTAACAAAGCATACATGATTGTACATCTTAAGTAAATAAATTCTAGACATAGCGACCATTTTTTTCTGGACAAATTTAACAGTAATCACCTCAATCTTTTAATTTTTTATATTAAATCTGTAGTTCAAGTGTTCAACTATCACCATCAATACAAAGTATTCAGGAAATAACCAACTTCGGAAAACACAATCAATGAACTAATCAACCAAAGGATACTATAAAATATTAAACACTTCATGTTCCCCAAATTCATTTTGAACAAGAAGCGAATCCAACACAAATTATTTCTAACAAATACCATTCACATCACGAGTACTTTTAAGGGAATAAAGTGTTGGGGGAATGTCACCAATGCCATTGGTTTCAAAGATTAACTTTGCTAACATTCTTATGAACTCTACACAATCCTCATTCCGATTCTTAACATATACAGTTACCATAAACTTCTTCCCTCAAATATGATCACCGGAATTAAATGGACTCTCCATACCAACTTCAAAACAATGCAATTACAGCAACAAGAGATGATTTATAATCTTCCTAATCATCCTCCTAACTAATAAACAAGCATTAAGCAAACAATTGATTGTCTTTTTTCAGATTTCAACAAATTGAGCTACCATTATTCAACTACACTTTTAAAGGAATAACAGCAGAAAGCTTGAGACAAAAGAACCACAACCAAGCGTTCTACATTAGCAGAGGAAGCTAAGCAAAAGAAAGAAGAAAAGGATGATGCTGCAGAATCTTGCAGAAGAAAGAAAAGAAAGAGTAGAACTTATAACAAGAGAAAACTAAAGAATATTGTTGAATGAAAAACTGATTACAATGAGTTGAAGAATGCAAAGAAAAGAAGAAACCAAAACAGAATAGGCTAACCATAACACACAAGGAGTAACAGAAAAACAGAATCAGTTACAAAAGGAGGGGAAATTAGTTACACAACTAATTCCAAGATACACATACAACAGAATTGACTACTTCTCTGTATCATCATTACTCTAATGCAAGGAATCCATCCTTAATTGTTACTAACACACTTCTAATTGCAGAGAGCCAGAGATCATTAAGCAAACATTGCAACCACAATTGCATTATAACAGCAATTTAAAACCCTAACAGTATTATATCAGATTGCAACAACAAGAACAAGAACAGAACAGTGTATATAACAAAGCAGAGTGAGTGAGTGAGTGAGTGAGTAAGACTCACATAAGTGTTGAGCTGGCGAATGAAGCTGGAGAAGTTGGAATGCTTGAAGTAGCGAGGCAAGATCGTAGTGGAGAACTTGTGAGGGTCCCAAACAACGAAGGAGTTGCGAGTGACACTCCAAGAAACAATGGAATCAATGGAAGAGTCATCAACCATATCGAAAGTCTTCGTTAGGAAGGGAGGTGGACCAGCCTCGTTCAACCCTTCCCTCGGTTGCGGTTGTGGTTGTTCCGATTCTTGTTCTTGCTTCACCGTAAGTGCTTCTTCTTCCATTTTAAGTTTCGTAATGGTAGCAGCGGCAGTGTTGTTAGTTGTTTATATGGCGGTGGAGAAGAAGGTTCTAGAGACACACACACAGCCGACTTGGACGCCAGGGAGGTTCCGATCAACATCATGCCAATTCTGTGTCTTCTCGAATCTTCTTTCCTTACTCACTACTATTCGCACATTTCTCATTTTCTCCTCTGCATAAAAAAAAATAAAATAAAATAAAATTAAAAAAATAAATAAAATAATTTTATTTACACAATGCACGTAAAGACATATGTAATTTAATTATTTTTGTGTATTTTATATTATAATGTATATTAATATAATAAAAAAAATAGAATTTTATAAAAAAAATTTGGTATTATTTTTTAAATATTTTTAAAAGTAATGCTAGTAACTAGTACCCAACTCTTTTTTTTTTTCTTTTCTCCTTTTTTTTCTTTCTCCACGATGTCCTCAATTCATCAGGCTGAGAACTAATTCGTTGCGAATTTAAGTTCCAAAAATTTGTCACTGACAAATGAATTGCTGTATATATAAGACAATATTCAAATCCACGACATTTTTTTTTTGTTTACAAAGGGGCCTAACGACCAAAAAACACAAATGGGTCCTTTTCTCCCTATATTTATGGAGATTTGTTTTGTATACCTCTTTTTGGACATTTTTGTGGACGGACTTGTTTTCTTGGGCCAGGGTGCCTATTGCATTATTATGGATTAATAATCTGCTACATTTGTTGTTTTTACTTTTTAGCATTTTTTATTTTTGTGTTAGAATAATATTTTGTCGACTTCATTGATTAAAACAAGCCCTTTTATTAATGATCAATAATATTGGGATATGATACCAGTGAGCCATGTTATAGTCCCAAAAACAATACAAATATTCTTCAGCAGAATATGGGCTTCCGAGCCCAAAAACAATAATGCCTAAATGTGGGCTTACAACCTTCCAAACCATACAACTTTGTTTTTGTTGAACCAAACCATACGACTTCACTAATTGCAATATAAAATTGTAACTAGCAAAAATAGTGGCTAGGAGTGCAATGACAAAAAAGAAGATAAAATAAAATGGTACTATAATAAAACCAAAAAAAAAAAAAGTACTAAACACACAACCAACACAATGTTTATAAGGTCTTATTATTAGTCCTATTTTAGTCTTCCAATTAAAATTAAAATTCTTCTTCCAAAAATGCCTATTTCCTTCATTATCAACTTCTTTTAGGCGACAACAACAATTCTAATTGTGGCAGTGGTTATAGTTATTTGATAGTAAAAGTTAGGGTTCAGAGTGATCAAAACAACTTATGAACTAGTTGGAACTCAATTTATTAATTAGTTCGATAAGCTAAGCTCAAGAGTTCGTGGAACATTATTATGTTCTCTATTAAATATATAGAAAAGGATTATATATATATATATTGGCTTGCTATAGATTTGTTATAACAATATATATCATGCAAACCAAAAAAAATCCGTGTCAAAGACGACAAAAACTGAAAAGCATAGCATACGTAAAGGAATTTTTTTAAATTTTGGGTATCACACTTTTGAATTGGATGTGTCTAGTGTTTGATGTTAATGTAATTGACGATGTATTTTATTTGTTAGACTGGTGTATACAGTATACCATTTTGTAATGGTTGTTTTTTGGGATTTATATTGCCTCGTCGTGAAGGTTTATGTTTTCCATCATTTGTGTTGTCGAACTTACTCCGTATTTGGGTTGAGATTTTAACATAACAATCTAAACAACAAAATCATGTAACCTTAATCATCATCAACACATTATGAGTTATTACATTCTTTGAGGTCATTGAAAGGTGGGAAACCACAACCTACTCTATATGATACAAGAGATAGACACGTGAAATAATTATTTTTCTAACGTATATATAACCTATGTCAGAATTTTTTAGGACATTATTACTTTTAATTGTATGAAAATTAAATCGGCTCAATTGAAAGTTTTAATGTTGATCCAGTTTTATAATGAAAACAGTTCTAAAAGAACCAACCTTATAGGGTACGTTAAATTTGGTCAAAGAATCCGATACCACTGTTTAATTTTGCAACCAATCCTCTCTTTAATTTAACTTTAATTTTTGCTGTGTATGTCCACTCAAGAGAGGAGGAGAAATTAAAGTGAGAAAAATGAAGAAATAAAACAAAATAAAATGATTTAATGCATGACCCAATCATCCCACTAAATAAAGATTTATAATATGTGCTGGATCTTGAATAATTCAATTCAATATTCCAAAAGCTAGCTTCTCCTAGGTTAAAGAGAAACGGTGCACATGTTACTTAATAATAAGCTTCATTCTTTTAGTTTTTTTTTTTTTAAAAAAAATTGTTTTTAGTTTCTACATGTGTATTGAATTTCAATTTTAATTATACTTCAATAATCGTTAATGGATCATAGAATCCTAGAATAAATCTTTGAGAAATTAAACGAGAAACTCTTGGTGAGATAACTAACTAACTGTTAAACTTATTAGTGGTGTCTAATCGCCAGCTTGACAAATGATGAACAAATGAAAATTAATTAATTAATAAGTAGCTAGAGCTAGCTACTTTTAATTGTTGAAATAATGTTATCAAATGAATTTGTAAGTATGCTTAGAAAAATTAAACCGTGAGTCCGTGAATGTAATTAACTTAATTAAGGGGTTGCAAACACACTATCCGACCAGCCATCGTAATTATAAATGCAGATGAAATATTTTTGTCTCCCAAACATTTTTTTATAAATGTAAGACTTTGGTTTTTATTTTGTGGAAAGAAATGTTAGACATTTATGAGACTTATAAAAAATTGTGACTGTTATTTGACGTTGTTTCATGGTAACTTTTTTTTAAAAAGTAAATTAAACTAATATATAATTATCTTCCAGATGAAAATCCCCTAAGTCAGTTATAAATATGCTATTATATATTTGTCTGAAGTTATGTATATTGATTCACTAGTATTCTTACTAAAAAATTATTTTTTCCCATCATATATTATTTTTCAATAGGCGGAATAAAACTAATTCATTATGGATCTGAATTTTATTTAAAAATGTGTTGTTGATTAATAAGATAATAATATAATATAATATAAAAAAATTAACTACAAAAAATATTATTGAGAAACCAAATAATTAACCACGCATTTCAATATGAGTAAACATTTTTTTTTGTATTTTTGAGCAGACAAATTAATAGCAAAATCTCCTTATCTTCTTCACAAGTCTCCGTTATAAAGTCCAAAGCCCCATTTCAAATTTTACACGAAATAAATAGAGTTAATAATAAATTAACAACCATTCTTTGTAGGGTTAATTAAATAAATCAAAATCCCAAATCATGGATGGATGTATCCATCTAATGCAGCAAAATAAGAACAGAGTCTGAGGAAAATAATGTGCATAAACTGTTAAGGAATCAATATAGTTAAATTGAATTAACATGAAGCGACAAAGATTCAGAGCATGAAGTCATGGTGTCCCACCGCTGACATGACATTGTCATTGTCATTTAATATTTATGACGTCATCCTATGTGTCACACCCAACAATTCTTGCTCAACCACCATAAATGTTTTCTCAATATTTTTGTCCACTTTTTATTTTATTTTATTTTTAGTTTTAATTTGAGGCTTCAAAGTTCAAAACAAATTAAATGAATTCTCCGTCACCATAGATCATCCCATAAATCCAGCGGCGCCGACAGGTTGTTTCAACAATTCAAAACCTCCTTCGTCGTCTAACCTTAATAAATTTTCAAAATGTATTTAATTATTCATTTGGTGGTTCTTCAATTAAGGGAGTTAATTTGCAACTTATTGCATAAACCCTAAACCTTAAGCTTGGACATTATTTGTATAAATAATTATACGAAACCAATATTAAAAATTATCATCTAAAATTGATCAAAGTTATTATTCGAAAACTAAAAAATATTATTATCCAAAATAGATACAATAAGTTATCATCCGAAATAGATTATAATTATCATTCTTAACCCTAACCATAAATTCTCGCCAACTCAATTATCATCTGAATCAAATTCAACTTATCATCCAAAACAAAGTATATTTATCATTTGTAAAATCACTACAATCACAAAACGCAGCACCACCATAACAACAACACAACTGTTGATATTAGAGAATGCTAGATAAAACTGAATATACATCATTATTGATTATCTTGCAATATGTCTACATAGAGAAGCTATTTATAGAGAACATGAAGTAATGTGTTAGCTCAAGAAAACCAAGATCAAGAAAGGAGCTAACTCAACTAACTATAACAACCTAACAACCTAATCTAGCAGTTTAACTAACTTAATATCTAGTTACCCTCAATATTCCCCCTCAAACTTAGGCTGAGACTTGACATAGCCTAAGTTTGCCAAGGAATTTACAAAACAGATTTTGTGACACTGCTTTAGTGAACACATCAGCAACTTGGTCTTGGGATGGAATATGCAAGACATAAAGCTTCTTATAATTGACCAGTTCTCGAATGAAGTGGATGTCCATCTCTATATGTTAGCATCTGTTATGATGAACCGGGTTTAGTGTTAGTTGGCATGTGAATTGGTTGTCACAATATCTAACCGGTGGTATTTTCTGCTCCACCTATAATTCTGCCAGCAGTTTTGGACTGCCATAATCTCTGTTTGGGCAGAGGCCACAGCCCTGTAACTCAGCCTCTGTGGTACTCCTGCTTAACTTGGTTTGCTTTTGACACTTCCATGCAATCAGATTATTCCCTAGGTAGATACAATAGCCGGTAATGGACTTTCGATTATCTATGTCTACACCCCAGTCCGCATCGGCAAAACCAATAAGTCTATAATAAGTATTTTTGGTCAATATCATGCCTTTATCAACTGTACCTGTTACATATCTAAGTATCCTCTTGACAGCCTTCCAATGATTGAGAGTAAGATTATGCATAAACTGTGAAACTTTGTTCACTGAATATGCTAAATCTGGTCGTGTAGTTGTAAGGTATTATAGGGCTCCTACAATTGACCTGTACAACCGATGGTCTTCACAAGGTTCAGAATCATTTTGTGAGAACTTGAGAGAAGATATCATAGGTGTTGGCATTGGATTTGCTTGTTGTATCCCAGCTCTTTCTAAAATTTCTTTGGCATTGACGCGCCCGCTCGGGGCGGGGACTTTCGTCGTTGTAGTTCAGAAAGCCCCTTATCCTTCGCGGACGGCGTCTGGAACGTTTTAACAGAGGTGTCACAGGGTGCAACCAAAATACCGAGTAGGACTCGGGTTGTTCTGCTCAGGAAGCGAAAGGGAAAGTCTGTTTTTGATTGGGGTTGGTTGCAGTTGAGTTTGGTTGAAAGTAGTTCGCAGGTTGAAAGCAGTTAAAAGCAATTAAAGGCAGTTGAAAGCAGTAAAAGCAGTTAAAAAGTAGTAAATGAGCTGATAATAAAAGGAGTATCCCAGCCATGAGTTGAAATACTGTGCATCACTGTCATTGCTGCTATGTCCCAGATCGATTAGACACAGCCTAAGAGGAACCTCCGCTATATCCGAAACTAACTAGCTGTGTGGCAACGAACCCACAATTCCGGGTTCAACTCACATTTGGAGCAGGTGTTGCTTGGAGTTCGTGACTCAGCCCCCGGCTCCCAAGAGTAACCCGCTGTCACCGGTACAATCCTGCTGTCACCAGGACTTCTTGTGCGTGAGCGAAATATGGAGCCTCTGATCTATGCCCAGGGCTGACAAGCTCTATAGGATCCCCACTGTCACCGGGTCAGACCTGCTGTCACCAGGTTCCCAAGCACTTGTGCCATGCTGCCGTGGCGAACCTCGTACGGTCAAGGAACTGCCACTATGCTAGCAGGGGTGTAAGGCGTATAGCTTTATGGGATTGACTCGTTCCTCTAGCGTGATCTTTATGGGGACTTGCAGCTCCGATCATTTACACATTTCACCTCACAGCCGAGACACTTTAGGACTCTACTCACTAATTGCGGAAATCATAAAAGCGAGAAAATAAATTGGCAGCATAACAATATGTAAAATCGCGGTTTGCAGGAAATAAAATGGACAGAATAACAGTAAAGTAAATTGATTGAAATTGAAGTTCGGCAGAGTAACAGTAAAATAAACAAACAAGTAATAAAATAAAAAGTCTGGCTAGTGAATGGACAATAAACCTAAAATGGAACCCTAAAAACTAAGCTAAATGTGGAAGTGTGCTCCCTTGAAATGGTGAAAGGCTCCTCTATTTATAAATGCTGGAATTGACCTATACGTACGCATAGAGGCTTCATATGCGTACGCATAGGTCCCGAGATCAGCAATTGGGCGTGCCGCCCACACTTGGATGCGTACGCATGGCTCCATGGGATGCGTACGCATAGGCTCCAGAAATGACCTCCTAGGTTTGTTGCAATCTTTTCGTTCCTTTCGCTCTCTCCGGCCACTTCCGCTCCGAACTTCGCCTGTTATATCTTGAAACACTTAACCGCACACGTCAAGGCATCGTGCGGAACGGGAAACAGTTCAAAACACAGTAAATATTGGCCGAAATAGCAGATATTACAATTACAGCCCTAAGAAACTACTAAGTGCAATTTTACCTATTTTGCTAGTGTTTAAGAGATAAAGAGGTGACAATTAATCAATTAAAACAGTAAAATAAACCGTTGAAACGTGTTTCATCAGGCATATTTCTGTTGACATAAGTGTATTGTACCATCCTGCAAACCAAGAAAATAGTTTAAGTGTCCTAGATCTTTAAGAGGAAAAACAGCATTCAATTGGATTATAAGAGAATCTATTTCTTGAGCATTACTCCCTGTAATTACAATGTCATCCACATAAGACAGCAAGTATGTAACACATTTGGTAGTGTGCCCTACAAAAAGAGATGTGTCAGATTGTAGATTATGGAATCCTAATTTCACTAAAGTCTCTTGTAGGGTGAGAAACCAAGCTCTTCGAGCTTGTTTTAAGCCATATAAGGCTTTATTAAATCTACAAACCAGATTGGGATTTCCATTATCATATCCCTCAGGTTGGTGCATAAGAACTTGTTCCTTTAACTTGCCATTAAGAAAGACATTGTTAAAATCTAATTGCCTAAGCACCCAACCTTGAGTTAAGGCAATGGTGATGACTATTCGAATAGTAAAGGGCCTAATTACTGGACTATAGATCTCTTCATAATCTATTCCTTCAGTTTGTTGAAAACCTTTTCCAACTAACCTAACTTTATACCTAAGAATCTCCCCTTTGTTGTTACGTTTGATGGCAAAGACCCACTTATTACTAATCACAGTGGCAGCATTTGGTTAGGGAACAAGTTCCCATGTTTTGCACTGTTGAAGTGCATTAAACTCTACATCCATTGCTGCCTTCCAATGAGGGCAGCTAAGGGCCTGTTTTACATTCTTTGGTAATGTTTGGGTCAGGTCAGTAGGTGTTGCAACTAAGGCCTTTGGATTTGCTAATTTGGACTTTGCTCTAGTTATCATAGGATGGTTGTTTGGGACTGGTTGTTGTGATGTTGGGGCAGGTAAACAAATTTCTATCCCACTTATTGGTATTGGTTGCCTATTATTAGCACTAGATGTAGGAGCAGTAGTATCATATGATGATGAATCAGATAAAGATTGCAAATCAGAATGTACATATTCAGAAGATGCATGTAATGGAATGATGTTATCAGTATGATTTGCAGTATAATTAGCATCAGCCGGTGTACTAGATGCAGAGAATAAATCAAAGTAAGGATAAACAAGCTCATCAAAAATCACACTCCTAGACAGATAAATCCTTCATTCTTTAGTCATACATTTATACCCTTGATGATTATTGTCAAAGCCAAGAAACAAACACCTTTGAGATCTAAAATCAAGTTTATGTTTATTATATGGTCTCAAGTAAGGAAAGCAGAGACATCCAAAAACTTTAAAAGTAGTATAATCTGGTTTTTTCTTAGAAAGCTTTTCAAAAGGTGAAATGTAATCTAAGGCTATGGTGGGTAACCTATTTATAATGTATGTAGCAGAAATAACTGCATCTTCCCAAAATTGCATAGGAAGTTTGGATGTAGCTAACATGGAAAGGGCAGTTTCTATAATACTTCTATGTCTCCTTTCAACCATACCCTGCTGTTGATGTGAATATGGATAGGATAATCGATGTTTAATACCATGAGTTTTAAGAAAATCAGTGAATGCATTTGACAAAAATTCCAATCCATGATCAGTTTGCAAGGATTTAAGTTGCTGGCCAGTTTGTTTTTCCATGAAAACCTTGTAATTTTTGAATGCCTCAAAAGCTTGTGACTTATTTTCAAGTAGATATAAACAAGTGTACCTACTAAATGCATCTACAAATGCTATGTAATTCCGATATGCAGATCTAGAGACTACTTGGGCAAGGCCCCAGATATCAACAAAAACAAGTTCTAAAGGCTTTCCATAAACTATATTAGAATCATGGAAAGGTAAGGCATGAATCTTACTTACTGAGCAGAATTCACATACCTTAGAAGGGGTTTTGTTAGTTTGAAAGTTAACACCACACAGTTTAACAACTCTCATAACATTTTTCATATTAGCATGCCCTAGTCTTTTATGCCACAAATCAAGTATATTTTATGTTCTATTAATGTGAAAAGCATGTGGTTTTTCAGAATCTTGATCACAATCAGATAAAGTAGACATATTAGAATTCAATGAATGTAAGGAATTGCTACAAAGAACAAAAACAGTCAGAAAATGTGCAGTTTTATTTATATCACAAGAAGTAGAGATACAAGGATCACTTTCTCTACTAGAAGCTAGTTCATTTCCAGAAACAGTAGTCAAATTACATGAATTCAAATTTGTAGCTAATCTACATGCTAATGAACTAGGTTCCCTTTTCCTATGAGAATCAGATTTTGCAACACGTAGATTATCAAACACATATATTCCCCCCTTTAGTTGTGCCCTGGAGAAAGAGGTCGCGTGTAACCTGATCACGGATAATGCAATGATGAGGCCAAAATTCGAAATAAACATGATTATCAGCAGCAAATTTTGAAACGCTTAATAAGTTTTGTGTTATCTGAGGTGGATATAAAATATTCTTAAGATTGTATTTAATTCTATGTTCTTTATCAATCAATTGTGCACTACCAGTTTTGAGAATAGAGATACCTGCACCATTACCTACAAGAAGTTGATCTGTGGATTGTGATGGTGCCTGAGTGGTGATGAAATTGGAGAGATCATCTGTGACATGGTGTCTCGCTCCACTATCCGGATACCAAGAGGAATCTCCCTGCTGCTGGGGTGGACTGGTCACATAGGCCTTTGGTTGATGAAAACTGGAAGGAGGTGGTGGTGGTGTGGAGTTGGCATAAGGAATTTGTTTGGTGGAATTCTGAGGAGGGAATGTTGGTGCAGGCTGAGAATCATAGCGGTAGTAGCAATTGAACGCAGAGTGTCCTCCTCTTCCACAAATTTGACAGAAGGTGCGTGTGTTCTGCCAAGAGTTTCGTCCTCCCCTTTGAAATCTTCCTGGAGCTCTACCACGTCTACCATTACCCCTGAATGTTGAGAAATTATAATCTTCAACCTGAGTCATATTTGCAACTGGAACAGACGCCTTCAAATTCTTGCTTCTTGCAAGCATATCATCATAAGCCTATAGAAAAGATTCTGCTTCAGGTACGGTGAAGCTTCCAAAACGGGACATTACAGAGGCAGTGAAACCATGGTACTTCTCATTCAGCCCATCAATTATTGCTTGTATATGATCGTCATCCGTCTGCTGATAATCCAACGCAGCTAAAGATTCAGAAATGCCTTTGATCTTGGTAAGATATTCATCAATTGTTCCCGTTTTCTTGATCCCTCGAAGCTGTGATTTCAGACTCTGTACACGAGTCTTAGAGGTGACAGAGAAAATTGTGTTAATGGTGGTCCAGGCTTCGAAAAACGTCTTGCATTGAAGAACTTTATTCTGATACGGCTTGGCCATCGATACAGAAAGCCACGTCTAAAGAGCAAGATCTCGCTGTCGCCAAGTCTTGTAAGCGGTGCCATCATCAGCCTTCGCCGCCGCTCCCGGTGGTGTAACCGCAGCAGCTGCGCCCGTATTTCCTGAGTTCACAACAGAAGCAGAATCTCCAGCCGATGAAGTAGGTGTCGGCGACGGAGTCTTCGACGGATCAAGATGGTTCTCCAGCTCTAGCGGCTGGATGGTAAGCCACGCTTGATATTTCCAAGTGCTGAAGTTTTTGTCATCTAATTTGTCAGCCAAGGGTACAAGTCCCGATTTGAACGTATTGGTGGAATCAGCAAGGAGAAGCGCCATGATCATTCTGATTGAGTAGAAAGAAAAAGCTAGGGTTTACAATCGAAGGTGAATTGGGAAAGAAGACTGATTTTGGTAAAGTAAGAAAGAGAGTGAAGAATGATAGGATGTGTGAGTGCTGTTTGGAAGAAAAATAATTCTTTCTTTAGAAAGAAAGAAAAAGAAAAAAATATCCAGGAAGGAGAATTAATTGGCTCTAGATACAATGTTGATATTAGAGAATGCTAGATAAAACTGAATATACATCATTATTGATTAACTTGCAATATGTCTACATAGAGAAGCTATTTATAGAGAACATGAAGTAGTGTGTTAGCTCAAGAAAACCAAGATCAAGAAAGGAGCTAACTCAACTAACTATAACAACCTAACAACCTAATCTAGTAGTTTAACTAACTTAATATCTAGTTACCATCAATAACAACAACCATCACCACCCACCGCCACCACCACAACCACAACAACAACACAATTGCAAGAAGGAGGACGAGGAGGAGGAGTCTTCTTCCGAACATTCTGCATCGTGAAGAAGAAGAGTCGCAAGTTCGTTCTGCATCGCGGTTCTGTGAAAAAGAAGAAGAAAAAGAAGATGCGCGGCGACAAGGGTTCGCTGTCGCCGCTCTCCTCAACGCCGACATTTAGTCTACGATCCACCGCTCCACAAGTGCTAACTCCTCTAGTTGTTTGTTGTTGTGGCCGCTCATCCATCTCTTCGATTTCTCGCTCCATCGTGTCTTCTATCATCGCCGCCGCTCTTCGTCGATCTCCGTCGCTCTTCGCCGCTCTCTCTCTCTCTGCGTCGTGATCTTCACTGCAAGGTGAAAAATATTGTGTCTATTATGTGTGAACTGTTTTAATTTATTAGTTAGGGTTTTGTTTTGTAGATCTTCTTTCATCTTCTTCGACAGGTTCTTCTTAATCTCTTTTAAACTTGTTTTAGTTAAGTTAGGTTAGATTATTGTTAATTATTAGAATTAATTTTGCTGATTTTAGTTAAAAGTTAGGGATTAGACTAGTTTAGTTATTGAACTTTGGAATATACTGTCTATCAAGGCAGTCAAATCGCAATTCAAGAATCGAATCGTTAGAATAAATTTTGAATCGTGAATCGCAAATCGTATCGAATCGTAAGATTCATAAAGTATAATGTAATACTAAAATATAAATCATATCATTAATAAAATAATATTTTAGTCCAACAATTCACATCAAATAATATCAACATATTTCAATACTATAGTTAAATTTAACGTCTAAAAAACCAAATAATTAGGTCTAACAAGAGGCATAAGGTTTAAATTCTACCAAAATAGCAATTAGTATCTCTTAATTTATTATTATTATTATTATTATTATTATTATTATTATTATTATTATTATTATTATATATGGGATGTATCTAGTGAGAATGCAATTTTTATTTGAGAACATGAGAATACATTTATGGCCATTAGATTAATTTGGATGGTTAAGATTAAACATCTCCACTAACTAGCAATAAATGCATCTCCACTAAATAATAATAAATGCATTCATAAATATTTAAATTCAATAAATATATTTTTAATTATGATTCTAAAATTAAATATTCAAATTCACTATTATTAGAAAAAAAATTCATTATTGTTCTTAATTTTTACTTTAAATTTTTTTTTTAACCTTTTAACAACACAAAGTTATAATTAGTTAAATTATTTTGAAAAATAAAATCCAGCACATACACAAAAATATCAAATTTCACTTTATTGCAAATAATTTTTTTTTAAAAATGCATAAAGTAACTCTAATAGAAAAGATGATGGAATAGTGTTTCATCCATCCTTAAATTAGACTTTTGTGAAAAAAATACAATTATATGTTTATATAATTGTCTGGAGATACATACGTTTAACTAAGTTAAAGATTTGATAAATTAAACACTTAATTCAAAATATCAAAATACTCAATAATAAACATATTAATATTACAATACCAAAAAAATATTAATATTAAAAAATTAAAAATTAAAGTCTTAATAAATAAACCTCACAAATATTTATTAGC